>VWZG01000585.1:148950-171726 GCA_013396735.1 Grallaria varia
TTTTTTTTTTTTTTTTTTGTCTCATTTTAAAACATGCCATTCTTACCAAAGATTTCTGTCAGTTCATTACGGAGATCACCTCAAAACCGTAGTTGTTTCAGAGTACTTTTATAGATGGCAAGACCACTAGCATACAAGTATTTCTCTTACCTGTTCTTCAAATAACCTAAGCATAAATAGAATGCATTCACAAAATATATAACAAGATGCATATAAAAAGCAAGACGTGCATAAATAACCAACGCAGTAAAAAGCCTAACCAATTTAAAATGTTTGCTGATTTTGTGCAATTCAGTCAGCTGAGTTATTACAAGGCACATTCTAATTTTCCAGCTCTAGCTGCCTGATTGATCAAGAGGTGTGGATTCTGCAATCTCTCTGACGTGTTATAGGTCTCTGGTGTTTTCACTCACTTCATTCCATTATCCAATCACTGATACAGTAACATAATATTACTGTAAACATTCTATTTCTCTTATTCAGGTACTGTTAGGATTAATGTCAAACTGCAGGTGGCTTAGCATCCTTTGTCAGGTTTCTGAACGTGTTCATGTCCATACAATTCCCATTTGCCAGCACTGACAGGCAACATTGATTGGCATTGGCAAGACAAGTTCCTTTTGTAGTAAACTGCAGAGATGTTAAAGATCAAACGAGTGTATCTTGATAGAGCAGATGGGAATTTGCAGTCAAGTCCTAACACGCGATCATTGTATTGGCTGGAATCCTGTATCAAGGACTCAGAAGATTCAGATATTTGACCTCACAGACTTCAGGCTTTCAGCCAGCAGTTGGGATTGTTATTCCAGCTTTCCATCCTCTCGTGCACAATTCATTCACTCAGCTATGCTTGATCCTGCAGTTCTTCCTTCCTAAGGTGTCCTCCTGCCTTGCCTCGGCTTGTTTTCTCTCATCATTGAGTTGAGAGCTTCTTGTTCTTCTCAGTGAAAGGAGGAGTTTTGTCTCTTCATTTTTTGTTTGAAAGGACTTTTTCTGACCTGCAAGTTGAATGCAAAATCTGTGAAACCACTCCCTTAGCTTAGGACTTAGCTTGTTGAAGCTTGGACAAGCCTTTCCCTGCCCTATCCCGAGACACTAGGAAAAGTGAAGCCACTTATTTTTCATTACCAAATTTTAGGTTTTAAAACATCTGTTTGTGGATAAAGAATTATTAGGCAACATCTAGGAAAATAATTCCCAGCAAGACAGACAGGTGGAAACAGACTGTTCTATTGATGCTTGAAATGTATTAAAAGATACTACTGACAAAAAAAGTTTCTTCTTAGTCATTTTCTGTAACAGTGTCCTCTGCTGGCTCCCGGTGATATTAAAAATTATGCAACATCATGCTAAAAAGAATTCTTAGAGTGTCAATGATCTGAAATAGTTACAGATTAATTGCAGCAAAAGCTTATTTTAGGTGTAGAAGAAAACATACCCGATAAGCATGCCATCAGTTAGAGAATCCTTGGATAAACATTAATATATTTACCATATGTCTCCGTGTGACAGGAAAACTGAGATTCAAATAAAAGAATTCAATATATATATATAAATATTTATTATTTGTGTCATGTATATGTTTATACAGATACATATTCAATATGCACAGCATTTGAAGATTAAGCGTCAGACTCAGCAGGTTCAAATTAAGCCAAGGACCTTCTACAAACTGTACAGCCTTCAGATTAAGTGAAGCATTTTCTGACATAAGACTTCCAGAAAGAGTATCCAGGAGGAGCAAAGCTGAGCATGCAGTGTACTACTCTGTTTGATTTGGTGTGGTGCTATGCAGCTGTTCTTTGGGTTGCACAGTTGGTTGTAACTGCAGTGAAAGAGAGACGAGACTAGACTAAACAAAATCCCTTTTAGTCACCATCCTTGTGTAGTATTTTCAGAAGGAAATTACACTTTTTTTGGCATGTGATGTGCATGGGGACACACATTCATAATGTCACAGATTCCTTGCAGACCAAGTGCTATGGTGACTGCTATGACTATTTCCAGTTATAGCAAACCTGTCTGGCCTTGATGAACTTCTACACGTCTTTTAATACTACCCCAAGGAAGTCCCCTGCAGTTGTTTCTTATGATTAATGAATGTACGTAGATAACTTCTGTGTGTATGCTGGTTTTTACTTCAGGGAATTCTAATTATTTCGAAGAACAGGTTCCTCTCTTCGGTGCAGACAATTATTGTACACACCAATTTTTCTGCCAGAAAAATCTGCCTTTATCAACAGAAGTGACCACCATGGCAGCAGAGATTGTTAAACTTATTACAGTCTGTCCTAAGACAAATATATTAAATACTAATTTTTTTTCCACATAAATTGCTATTTCCAGAACTCATGCTTTTCAGAAGATCCCTAATTAATAAGGCTTTGTTTATTCAGGTCTTTAAGGATCATTGTTCTTGTTTTCATTCATTGGAAGAGTGTGAGTTCATTTCTCTTTGCTGTAGAGTGATGATAAAACTCCTTGAGACAGTACTTCTGGTTGGTTTCTAACTCACAGAAGCTCTTAATTTTGAAAATACCTCTCTCTCAAAATTCCCATTAGAAATAAATGGGTCAAGAATATGGAGAATGCAGTTTAGATAGAGGATTTTTTAAAAATCCTTTTTTCTAACCTTCTGCTAAATTCAGAGAATCTTGAAACTCAGTCTTTGCTGCCAGCATACAGTAGCTATGTGCATTTACTCATTGTGACTTGTGTTTCCTATCTGCTGTAAATAATTTTCTTTAGATTCTTTAGTTTACCCTCAAAAAGACATACTGTCTTGTATTTGGTTGCAATTACCCTAAGTCCTCCTAACCCTATGGGGTAAGGGTACTGCTCCTCTTCACTATTCCAGATCCCACTCCTTGCTCTTTGGTGAGAGTGTCTTATATGCAGGATGCTTCTTTCTTCCTGGAAGGAAAATGGGAACAGCTGACCTCCCAGCATAGCACCTTTTTCCTGAGAGACAGAGGAACCCCTGTGTTGCTTTGTTTGATCCCATTTCAGACAGCCCTTTTTTGATACTCGGAGTCCAGATGATGCAGCCTGAGCTGGGGTGCTGATGCTAGAAGCATCTCTTCTTAGGCTACTTAGGTCAGCCCATCTTCCCTCACTGCCCCCTGTGGCCAACAGTATTTGATTGCCCTGTAGCAACAGATAGTAAAGCAGAGCACATTTAGAGGCTGCTGAGCAGGTCTGGTGATCGCAGATGTCACATACAGAAATCCCTGCTTTAGCTTTTTTGTGGAGAAGGTCAGTTTTCATGTGCCTCTGCTTATTCTAACCACTGGTTTAAAGCCATACTTCAACAACTAAAGATTAGATGATACAAGCCAAATCACTGCAGCAAATCAACACAGTCCTTAAAATCTAGCAGTAGAATTTACTCAATACCAGAGAATTCATGTTTTCCTCACTGAACTGGAGAAGTTATATCTCTCTGGAAGGCAGTGTGCCTGAAAGATACAAGAGCCTTATTTCCAAAAGCTGCTTGAAAGCCCAAGAAATTCCAAGAATATGAGGAACAGTAAAAGCCTACTTGTCAGTGCAAATCCCACCAGTCGCAGTTTGTTTTTCCTGTCATCTTGGATGCAAAAGGGATCAGAGGGTTCACAAGCCCCTGTTTTCCGTAACACTATCACAAAGCCTTCTCTGGTCTTGTGCCACATCGGGTTTAAATGACATTAAGTGGTTTTAGCAAAAATCAGCAAAATTCAAGCCCTCTGTGCTTTGAAGATCAAACAACTGTCACAGATATGATAATTCCCATTTATCATGTTATCACATTCTCTATTTTCACCTTGTACTTCTGAATGATGGCAAATTCTAGTCTCGGTAACTCCAGCTGCAGCATTTATAATTTTTATTTCATACGTTTTAGTTCAGAGACCTTCAAATCTAAATAACTGCATCACTTTTATCTGCTTACTAATAACTCTGTGGCTGACATGTTGTTACATCAGAGTGAAGTTTGAAACCACCCTGTGGGCTTTAAAGGTTGATCATTCATATGGGGGTGTTGATGGATACAAGTTTTGTCTGCAAAATTTGAAAGTGAAATCTTTTCAGGACCTGTGTTACCACAAGCCCTTTTAACATTTTTCATCCCCAGAATTGAAGTCATAAACTTGTCAGCCCATCATAAATACTGAAATAAACAAATATAAGTGAGGCCATCTGATAAAACACTCTTTTCTCCCCTCCCCACACCCAGCACATGAATACCGCTGCATTAGAACCTGGCATTTCAATCACAGCCGAGGCACACTGCTGATATGAAGGATCACCTAAATGGAATAAATGTAAATGAACATTTTCTCACCCAGACATTAAATGTGTTATGTATGCAACTGATTCTTGGCCATGTGTGAGGCAAATATAAATACCATTTATCAGCTTTTGAGTAGAATATTTCTTTTGCCTCTTAGTTCTTTCCTTCTTTTTAACAGGTAAAAAGGCAGGGGAAAGCAGCAAAACTAGTCTCATTTGTTGATGAGCTATAACACTACAAATCATCAAGGAAAGAGTCCTGGTGTCTGAGCACTCAAAAAAATAACAAGGGCTACTTCTGACAGCAACATAAACCACCATATTTTTCTCAGTAAATTGACCGCAGTAAGTGAAATGATGGCTGAAGACTGCATCTGTGGGAGACAAAAATGACACTTTCCTCAGACCTAAACAACACAGTTTAGATAAGCATGCAAGTTGCCTGCTGGGTTATTGCTTCACAGCCTGTGTGGGTGGTGCATTGCTTCTCTAGATGAGTTAACTCTGTGCTGTTGTAGAAATGGTCATTGACTTAAACTGCATTTAGTTACTTTGAAAATACACGTGGCAGACACATGGAATAAGGGAGCTGTGAATGCTAATAATGTTAGCCTGTACAGTGCTGAATTCCCAGAAGCTTTAGGGAAGATTGTTAAAATCCTTTGAAGGAGGAAAAACAGGTGCAAATGTAAGCAGCAACATTACTGCACTTCTGGGAATCTGGTGTCTTGTTGAACGCTCCCTCGTGGTGCAGAGAAGGCTACAGTTGTGCAGGCTGTATTTCTTTATTGGCAGTGTGATGGGACCTTAGGTCATGTTGAATGCTTGGGCTGGGCTGCCCAGGCAGTCCTTTTTCACTGTAGCGAACATCTTTGAAAGGAGCTTTGAATTCAAATGGCTTTTTCCGTCAGTTTTTCTCTTGGGCCGATTCAGAGACTATATAGGATAGTGCAAGTCCCCACTCCACTTACCTTCTGCCACCCTCCTCTCCTCTCCTCTCCGCTCCTCTCCACTCCTCCACAGCCTGTAGAAAGCTGCCAGCTGGCTAGATCTTTTCTACACTCCCTTATCCTCTGTCTTGCTGGTCTGGAAACATCTGTCTCCCAAGCACAGCTTCTGCTCCAGGAGGCACCACAGAGCATTCTGCGAGCAGCCTGAAGAGAGAAATCACTTGTGTCCCTGCAGAAGAAACACAACCCAAAGCAACTGTGAGTACAGGCATTAATTAAATCATTTGTCTAGAATAACAGTGGCCATGTTTCTTCATGAACGGAAATTCAGAGCTTGTGACCTAGTTATTCAGGTACCAGGAAGCTGAGTATAAAAATAGTCATTTTGTTATGCTATCCTGTACCTCTTTTTGCTCTTTCAGCAGTGTTGCATACCAATAAAAGGCTACTTCTTCAATATTCTCAAATGATCAAAAAATATATGCTTTCCTCATCCAGAAAAATAACCTGCAGATACTGCATATGCTATTAAATTGTATCTATGGTAAAATTGGCATGATAGAGCTGCTAGTAGCTCTTAGACTCATACAGGGAAATGTCTCATCATACCCTCACATCCTTACATGTGACTATGCCAACTAACTTTCAGCTAATTTAGTTGAAAAACAAATCAAGAAAAGATTAAATAAGGAGATTCTCTAGTGACATCAAACTCCTGCCCACAAAATATTGCTTCCTTAAGTGCACTTTGAAACCAAATGTAAGCATTTGTAAATGAAGCAGCTAATTAACTGCTCCGGTGGAGGATAATAGGTGGAAGCAATCAGAGATCTAAGCAAAGCCAGCGTGCTCTCTAGTGTAATAGAAAAAGGCAATGTATTAAGAATGCATCAGTATTTCAAAGTCCATAAGCATAAGATATCTTAGTTTTAAGACAGGAAATATTGGACAATCAAGCCAACAATTTCCAGTAAACATTAGCTTTCAAAGAGCCTCACATATGTTCTTTCTAGATTTCTCATTCTAAATCAGCTTCTCACCTATTTTTTCTTCCCATTAGTGGCATTCTGTTTGTTGCAAAGATAATGAAAGCAAGAACATCCTAGAAATCATGTGCTGGTTCTTACCCTGACCTCGGCTAATGAATTCTTGTTTGATTGACTGTTTACAAGTGTCAAATTAGCTCCTCCGCTCGGAGGTTTATATTGACTTAAAATACCTCACAGATCAAATGCTCAACTTCTCTTTGATTTCTTTATTACACCCAACATTATAAAATCTAATAGCATAAAAAGGTTTCAACAGCAGTTCTGGTGCAGTGAATTAAGAGAATGACTTGCAAGATGACAGTATTTAGTAGTGATCACAGCACTGCCAATTTTCAACATCCTATGTGAGGAAACTAAGTAAAAACCAGTAGGTTTTCTGTCTTGGTCATACTGCAGCCTCCTTTTCCGAAGATATACTTCCAAGAAGCTGGACCACATGAACAATTAGTAAAATTTGTGTAGATCATCCTGAAACTATATAAAAAAATTAAGATACCTTCAACAGTTAAAACAACTAGTGGTGATGTTTGCAACTGAAAGGAAAAGGTCCTGTGTACTGTTCCCAGGCAGAGGTTTCCTGAATAGGAAGTAGGCAGGTCAAAGAGTTTGAAAGAAAAAGGAAGAGATAAATCATCAGCCACAGTTCTCCCCTTAAATTCCTGGATAAAAAAAAAGATTATCAGGTCCTCACTGAAGAGGAGGGCTCGTCCAACATTAAATTAGTCAGATCAGTGAAGCGAAACCAGAATGCTGTTGAAACACGAGGCTCAGAAGAGAATTTCAGTTGAAGTTCTACCCCGGGTTTTTCCCCAGGTGGTTTGCAGTGGCACGTCCATAGCGCAACAACAATTCTTTTTCTATTTAGGGAAGATATTTAGCACAAAATGTTTAAATTAGATAAATACTTTTTCCTTCTCTCGAATGCTTATCTTCTTAAGTGATACAAGTATTTGATTCTAATACACGTCTTCCTTGTAGATTTACACTAAATAAAAATATTTCCTGTCTTGGTTCTACAGGTGTCACTTAATGTCAGTTGGGATGCAAAATGCCAGAATAAAATATATTTAGTACATATGAGATTAAATTCTGTGAAATAAAGCAGTTTTTACTGGATTAAAAAGTAATATAATTGTCACCTATTATGAAGAGCTTTCCAAGTTGTGCAGTGCTAATACTTCAGTGGTTAAAGCTTTCTTGCCTAGAGTTATTGTCAAAATGAATAGGAATACATACCAGGAAGGGGTCACTTGACTTACTGAGCCCATTTTCCTGCTGTTCCAGACAGGCAAACTACCTGATCTTCTTCATACACTGACAGAAACTTTATTTTTTAACAACAGTTATGGGTTTTCTCCCTTGCGTCACTCAAAAAGATGTTCCAGAACTCATTCAAGTAGAATTAAACATCTCAATTTAAGCACACATTTATTCATTTACAGATAACCCTTTGTTCCTGTGCCAAAAGTGTCCTTTATTTTTTTCTCTCAGAGTTCATGCTTCTGATGATGTATTTATAGACATTAGTCATAGCTCTTCTCACTCTTATAACTACTTTAAATTTTATGAACGCAATAAATAAGAAGATAAGCTCTTTAGAAGAATATGTTGAAATCAGTAGTAATGGCAAGAAAATTTTTGAGCTCAAAACAGTCAAACTGTGAAAAATACAGAACTATGTTTGCTCTTAACGCTTTCAGATCTAAGATATGGTAAAATTATGTACAAAGGAAAAAGTGTGGACACTGTTGTGATGGTGAGGTGTGTATGAAAATGTATTGGGCTTTGCAAATAAACTTGGATTATTGGGAAATTTTTTATATCGAGAGAAGAAAGTTTGGCAGAGACTACCATCTGAACTTCTAGTCCTCATGCCTTGACAAATTCACTGAGATGTCACTGGATAAAAGGTGAGAAAAGCCCAGTGCTGTGGACCTGATCATGTCTTTAATTTTTCTGTTTGTCCTTCGTTATATTACTTTTCAAAAGCACTTATTAAAAATCACTGTAGAACTATTTTCAGGTGTAATTATCACAAGTACCTTGTGGCTATATATAACGCTACCCATGACTAACTAAATTGTGTGGTTTATGTTTACAAATACAAAATTTGCCAGAAAGTAAAAGGTCAGTTTAATGCAAATTAGGCTCAGAAGTGAAATATTTCCAGATGATTTTGTTGACTTCAGTAGGTTTTGGATCTCATTTTAAGCATTTTTAATTTTCTGGATCAGCTCTTATAGTGTTTCTGGGTGACAAGCTACATTTCTATAAATAGGAGACGTAACAGTTCTTGATCTTTTAGTATAATGTAAGATAATATTGATAATTATATTGAAAAACACTGTTGATTTGAATTTTGTCTTTAAAGGTAATGGCTGACAGGCAGAGGAGATCAGAAACCAGAGCATTTGAGTTTTGTCGAGTAGATCAGATACTGAAAGTACTAACAGATACATGTTTTTATAAAGGCTGTTCTAAAAGTGGCAATGCTATCAGTTACACTTTGCTAGTTCCCTGGAGTATTAAGCATTCCTGAATGGCCGCAGTCCTTCCTAAAGCAACGTAGGTACTTTTTAGGCAAATAAGTACTAGTCTCCATCAGAATACAAAGGTTAAACATATTTTTAAACATCACTTGTGTGAAAATCACCCTGGTGTATATATGGTGAGGAATTTGTGTTGTTGTTCGCCTGAATTTTATTAATGCCAGTTACAAAGCTCATAGTTTTGTTCAAAAGACACTACTGAAAATACAATCCAAGATACACTATAGTTCAAATTGTATTTGTCATGGGTTTTATCCAGCAATAGCAGGCTGGAACACAAGAAGTTAAAGACTAAAGACTTTGCTATTCACAATTATCAAAATGCACCAAACCTCATTTTTTCCTTTCTTTCAACCAAAGCATGAACAACTAGGCAATGGTTTATAGGCAGCTCTATTCTTCAAGAGAAAATTACCTTGTTTCTGTTAGAATTTGTATTGAAGTGCCCATGGTCTCCAGTGATCAGGCACATTTCACTGAGTCACAGATGTTGTATGGCTGGAAGGGACCACTGGTAGTGCCTCATTCAATTTCTTATTTGCAGCAAGCCTACTGCCAACACAAGATCTGGTCACCCATGGCATTGTCCTGATGAATCCTGAAAAACTCCAAGGAGATTTTCCACATCACACTTACTTTGTGGAATTGTGTACATAGGACTGAGACAATGCTATGCTGCCTCATATGTTCGTCAAATTTTAAGTACTTGATTTTTCATACTGTTTAAATTTTTTGATTTCTCAGATTTTGGAGCTCTAATTTTAGAAGAAAAATTACATTTTTACTGATGCACTCTGCACATGAAAACAGCTCTTTCAAAGTAGGTCCAAAGTGAATATCTGCTTTTAAACCCAATATATTGATTTTTGATTATTTATGAAAGCAGATGCACCCACATGGATAAAGGAGCTGCTTTTGAAAGCAGTTTCAAAATGATCTATAAAGGAAGTTAACTGGTTAAAATAATTACAAGTGATGACTCATAAGACTGCTGTGAACTGAGACTTTTTTGCTTAAATAAGATGATGGCCTATTGGGCCATGGTCATAATGGCTTATAAAAGTACCTTCTCTCTTCTGATACCTTTAGCTTCTTGATTTGAACTGTTACTTAACTTCTCATTTCTTTCCCACACGATTTCACTCTTTGAACCCAAATATAACTGACTGCATGACTAGGGTCACCATCATGGCTCGGCTTTGCGAACAAGATTGGGAAGGGCTCTACCCACGCTTGCTGCACGCGCCCTGGTGGCTAAAGAGGCCGATGCGAGACAGGCAAGTCCGGTTGCAAAAGGCACAGCAGAAAGTCTCCATAGGCGGTGTTGGCGAGGCACGGTTCTTTTTGCGTTGTCTTTTCTCTTCCAGACTGATTCTGCGTGTGTTCTCAAAGGGAGCAGCAGCGTTATGGATGGTGTGGCCATGACTAGGGTAGCACAGAATAAACCAGCATAGCAACTTTACATTCTGCTTTTGAGATCATGTACATTTTCAGGGCCCATGAATGTAAAATTCTCTTGGGTTTAGTCCCCTCTTTGGAGAAGAATGTTATGTCTGCCTTGATGTTCAGGTTTCCACTGAAAACCACCACTTCAGCCTAAACTCAGCAGTAGTTTTGTGTTTTTGCACTTCAGTAGCTGCAGTGATGAAAGAAGAAACCTGCAGCAAAAGTGACAGCAAACTGAAATTAAAAGTATAATTGAAATAAACTCTTACTTTATTGCCAACTCTCGTTTTATTACCAGTTCAACTTTGACTTGAGTGTAGTCTAGGCTTCTGGTGCCTAAAAAGCAAGGAACCATTTAATCTTAAAGGCTGGTCTTCAGAACAGTCTAATTGTCTTCAGGCTGTGACTATCCTGAACCACTTTATTGTGTTTATCACTTTGAATTCTCTGGGAATTGCTGTAATATAATGTGCTAATAAAAATATACTTAACAGATTAGTTTTCCAAACTGATTCAAAATTTAGCCACCTCAGGCAGGCCTGAGGTATTCAGCTCTGCGTCTTTTGAGCAGAAGTCTGATTCTCATGCAGAATGTGTTTTACATCCCCGGTTTTGTGCATTAAGCAATCATACTACATTTCATAAAAAGGCTCGCACTTGTGTATATTGCTTGGAAAAAGACTTAATGCTTGAAGCTTCAAACTACACACATTTTGTTGAAGGTGAGCTTATTTTAACTTCAGTTTAACTGAATATTTTCTTTCATTTTTGAGAACTGAGAACCTGCTACATAGTTTCTCACTCAGAAATGTACTTCATGCAGCAAAATTCTTTTCAGCACGGCTAAGAGGTTACCATCTTGTTATACATGTACAAAACCCATGAAGATTTCAGGCCTGAATGAAGCTATTTGCCACATCCTATGAATATATATTTTTATATATATCCCCCATATTGATCAGTGTGCACGAAATAGCTACTGCTCATTGTTATGTACCAGATGGCTCAGTTATTGTGGCAGGTCGATCCTGGCTGGACACCAGGAGCCCACCAAAGCTGCTGTTGCTCCCCTCCTCAACTGGACAAGGGAGAGAAAATATAATGAAAGGGCTGTGGATTGAGATGAGAATAATAATTTTGAGAGGTAACAGGCAAAACACGGAGTCAGCACAGCTAGAGAGAAGAGCAGAATGACTGTGGGGAATTTTGTTTGTTGTAATTGTGGTGAAGGAATAAGAGATGGATTTTGTGTAAACTGACCACTTTTCTCAGTGCTGTGATAATGTAATTTTGATTTCAGTGCGGGGAATTCTGTTTTGTTGATGTAAATTAAACTTGTGAAGATTGTTGAGATTGTATGATGAATGTGTTTTAATCATAATCATAGAATCATAGAATCATAGAATTGATTGGGTTGGAAAAGACCTCAGAGATCATCAAGTCCAACCCTTGGTCCAACTCTAGTCAGTTTACTAGATCATGGCACCCAGTGCCACGTCCAATCTCAGTTTAAAAACCTCCAGGGACGGTGAATCCACCACCTCTCTGGGCAGGCCATTCCAATGCCTGATTACTCTCTCTGTAAAGAATTTTTTTCTAATATCCAACTTAAATTTCCCCTGGCAGAGCTTAAGCCCGTGCCCCCTTGTCCTGTTGCTGACTGCCTGGGAGAAGAGACCAACCCCCACGTGGCTATAACCTCCCTTCAGGTAGTTATAGAGAGTGATGAGGTCACCTCTAAGCCTCCTCTTCTGCAGACTAAACAACCCCAGCTCCCTCAGCCTCTCCCCATAGGACTTGTGCTCCAGTCCCTTCACCAGCCTTGTTGCTCTTCTCTGGACCCTTAAGCTTAAATATGTGATTCCCAGAGATAAAGTGTGGAATATATTGGACTTGCATGGAAAGGTTTTGGTAGCCAGGGTGCTACAGGGTGTGAGAAGCTGCCAGAAACTTCCTCTGTCTGCAAAAGAGCCAATGCCAGCCAGCTCCAAAATGGACGTGCCACTGGCCAAGGCCAATCCAATCCGAGATGGTGATAGTGTCTCTGGAATAACATGTTCAAGAAGGTGGAAAACAATGGCTGTGCAACAGCAGCCAGTGGAGAAGGGTGAGAATGTGTGAGAGTAATGACTATGCAGATGCCAAGGTCAGTGAAGGAGGAGAGGAAGGAGGTGCTCCAGGTGTCAGAGCAGAGCAGATTCTGCCACAGCCTGTGGTGAAGACCACAAAAATTTTTGTTTCAGCTACTTCTGTCTGCAGATTTCTCTGCCATATGTTGAAAGCAGGATTTTACACTTGAAAAGCCTCCAAAGGCCTAAACTGACATTAGGCTATGGAAGGATGTATCTTCAGTTGGATTTATGTAGATGCCTAACAGACTATGTGCTTGTAATGGTTAACAAAGTAAAGGTCAGAATATATAAATGATTTATTATAATTTATACGAATTATATTGGAAAATTACATGAATGGAAGCTAAAATGTCACTATATTTCCTTCACAATATTTCACTTCTCTGTAAGAGCCAAGAAATTGGATATTTGATATTTGAAGGTTCAGTTTCAATTTTCAACTTCAGTTTTAAATTGAAATTTGATATTTGTTAAAATAAAGATTCCTTACTCTCCTCCAGTGTACCACATCTTCTTTCCCCAAAGTCACACTTAATTCTAAGGATGACTGATCTGGGAAACAAGAGGAAATATTTTGAACACCCATTCACAAAGCCAAATGTAAATACCGGTGTGTTTTTGCTTCAATAATTGTGCCATTCTGCAGAATTCTTTCTCTGTTTCTAGGTCCGTTACTTATTCCAATTATTCTTTCTTTCTCTTGTCTGTCACCTAAACTCATCTCTGGTTGCGCTCTTTGTTTTTCCACACTACTGCTCTCCTTATAACTTTTAAGATAAAGGTCACAAGAGCTAGACTATTTTCTACTGTCTGAAAAGCACCAGCTTCTTAAAGCTTTCCAATTTTCTGCGCTTCCTCCATATTTTTCACTCCATTAATTATAATGTAACTTTCAGAAGTTTCCAAATTAAAAAAAAGGTGTTTCTTCTGAGGTTTTCTGAGATGAGTATGGTTCAGTCAGGGTGTTAAGTGTAACAAAGTCATCTGCATAATGTGGCATGTGGGATCATTATATGAACACAACATCTGTGATATGACAGAGTACGAGCCAGCTTCTATGGTACAAAACAAAGAATTGTAATGTTTGAGCACAAAAGACTCTTTCTTAATTGTCAAAATTAATGCAGATTTTATTTTACAGGTAAAAGCATGTTAGACAGATGTTAATTTAAAAAATCTGGGGCATTTCTTAAAGCATCGCTGCTGCCTTATCGATGTTTCAGTGTCAGGAATTCTATATGATATATCATTGTTGCTCTGGCTTTGGATTTTATTGGCAAGCTCGTAGTATTCTAGTGCTTGTTGAAGAATATGTTTTCTAGATTATCTTTTTGTTTTCAACTTTATTATGCCTTCCCAGTTGTGAGATTTTATGATACAAGTTTCCTGTGCTAACAACAAATACAAACAGAAGCTAAAATCTCCACTGAAGCTATGGATTAAATAAATGCATAGCTTATCATGTCTGTACGAACATGCGCAGAGATGATTATTCAGGTTTGAGGACAAGGTGTAAACTGAACAAAAGAGGCAAAATCACTTTGACAGGAAATAATTTCTACAAATTTTTCTCTTGTCTACTGAGCCAGTCACCTCATCATAGCAGGGTGGTTGATCAGGAATTTCTCCTTCACAAATTTGTGCTGACTAATCCCAATGACTGACTTGTGCTTCTACCCAGTCCAGCACTGGAGCATTCCTAGAACTTCCTACTTTTCCCTTTGCTGCTGATACTCCAGTGAAAGCCCTCATCATCTGTCCCCAGTCAGAGCTCTCTGCTACAAAGGGCAACTCCTCCTCAGAGGGTCTGTGTCCTTCCTAAGGAGCATGAGAAGGCTACTCCACATTTCTGGGCAAAACACAATTTCAAGACTAGTGAGCCAGTCTAAAATGTAACCACGATGTACAAGATCAATACCTGTTGTACTGCCTTTGAATGCGTCACTGCCTTTAGAATTAAGTGGGCTGTGTGCTTGCATAGCTTTCCCCTACGTTTCCTACCTGGGGAAGGGTTAGTGACAGCAAAACTGAGTAGCACCTAAGTGTTCTTTCTGTATTTGTAATAGGTAAACAAGCCTTTGACAAAGAATTGTCAATATAATGCTCTTTTAGACCCTGCACTGAAAAAAACCAAGCAAGCCGTAGTCACAGAAAATTGACTCAACATCAGGAGTTGATTAGAAAGACAAAATCTTTGCAGTTTTTCTGGTTTCACTGCCATTCTTTTAATTTCTTTTGTTAGCCTTTCCTCCCCCAACTGCTGGTAGAACAATAAAGCATAGGTATGTGTAACAGTATTATACATATCCAACAGAAATATTCTTTTATTTCAATACTTGAATTATTTATATGTACTTGTATGAAAATGTGTTTTTCAGTCTTCAATAAAAGAAACTCACATCCTCCCAGCTTTTGAATTAGGTGTGATCTGCACAGAACACAGTCACATAATTCTCTGACATAAGAACTCAGAATCATCTGTAGGTGTTAATGTAGAAAAAAGGTTGGGGCAAAAAATGCTGTTTGAAAACAAAAAAGGATGATTTTTATGTTACAATGTCTCTTTCCCATACCTATATAGTTAATATAAACAGTAACAATTAAAAATGTTTTAATGTGCCTTCCATATGCAGAAACTGGTGATTTCTGCTAATGTTTTGTTATAATGAGACTTATAGAGAACTATTTTAGAAATATCTTTCATATACTATGATTTATCTGCAACTAAATGTTTTAGGATATGGTTTTGTTATCCACTTTATTTAATTTTCTGGGAAATTAAGTTTTCTTTCCATCTCCAGTTTACATTCTGCATCTGTCTTTAGCTAGACTACAATATCCAAGGAAAGTTTGGTATCACTGGCTTAAGGCATTTTTCAACATAACGCAGGATTTCAGGAAGCCTCTCCCTGACTGCTGGGAAAGTCAAATATCAGAATCAGAATGACACCTAGCTCTCTACTGGAGAAAAATGAAACCCAGTGATGGGCCTTTGGTGATTTTTTGGGGTTCTCAGGGAGCAGTGTAAAGGCAAGAAGCGCCAGTGGCATCTGAAGGTGCAGTGGCAGCACTCACAGAGTGGATGGTCTCACAGCGAATGCTAAACAAGGGTTACTGGCGCAGCACTGAGTTTGCTCTGGCTCAGTACTGCAGTATCAATTACCTGGCCCTGGTGAAAAGGTTGTAGCAGAAAACAAGCAGGCACATGTGATGCTTTTTTAAAATCTCATTTACCAGGCCAGATTATACAAGAAAAGAGAATAAGATTGCTCAGACTACAGCAATGAAATGTAGCAAATGGCAACTCAAAATGCAGAGATTTCACTCTGCCAAAGGGAAAGGAACTTGTTGGGACTTAATCAGTGGTACACTGGAGCAATTCCTGGCTATCTGTTCTTCTTTGTTCCTGTTCTGATAGGGATTGTGACTATCTTTTACCAGTTTTGAATTATCTTCTCTGTGTTTACCCCATATACAGTATGTTGTATATATATTCCTTTGGTCTCTGTCATGTCCTGAAATCAATTCTTCTTAACCTCCAAAGCCTTCAGCAAACAGTAACACAACATGTTGTGTCTGGCACATTTAAAAGGTTTTCTTTAGCACCTTCTGAACTGGACATCTCTCGTCCAGTGGCTTGCAATGGAAGTGTCTGGGGCTTGATAACCCATTTCCAGAAGATGCCAACTGCAGAGGGTCCAGCAGAAGACTGGAAGGTCAGGGCCCAGATCACACAAGTTGTAAGGACCGATTAATGGAGCTGGGCTTTTTTAGTTAAGAAAATAGGAGGTTACATGGTGAATAAACGCAAAGCAACGTACAACTCCTGGAAAGGGACTTGCAAAGAAACTCTTCTTGATTGTGGCAGGCAATATAAGGGACAAAATCCTGCAGATTGAGTAACTTAGGTTGGACACTTCTTCCAAAAGTCACCCAGAGAAGTGGTAGAATCTCCGCGCCCGGAGGTTTTCCAGACTTGTCTCAGAAACAATATAGAACCCTTTTGAGGAATGAGGCTGAATGTGCATGTAATGAGATTATTTCTGAAATGATGGAAGAAAAGGAAAGGGAAAGATCCTACAAAAGGAATCTCTGAAGTACTGCTGACTAGGGCCAATTTTTCCTCTGATCTTTTAATTCGAGGGTGACATGGAAAAATATGCATGACAAAAGCAAGCCTTTCACAACAATGATTTTGTTTTAATAATGGGAGTCTTTTATCATGAATTTTGTCTTTGTTTTCTGTTTTAGCGTATGTAGCCATGTAGTGCAACATCATTCCCAAAATCTCAGAGAGAACATGATCACAAGAGGAAGGCTATGGTGTGATAGTAAATATATGTTTCTTTAAAGTAAATGTCAGTCTTTTAAAAGAAGGCATATTAGAGAATAACTGGATTTAAACTCATGAGTGACTTATTACCCTTGTCAAGGTTGCAGTTAGAAATACCTCAGCAGTGATTAAATTATTATTACGTAGACCACTTGGAAAAGAAAAATATAATAAACTGTTTCATTTTGCAAGCTGAAAAAAAATCAATAGCTTTATCAAATTAAACATAACATTAATATTTTTTCTCCTGATTTAGTCAGCTCTGTCAAGTTATCAAAAGCAACCTGATTTTATTCCAGTACTAGAACTGCCCTGAAATACCATTTTGATAAAACCTTTCATATTAAACAACTTCTGTATTAATATCTACGTTAGCTAAAAATGAGTTTGAAATAAATGGTCCAAAATTTTGTGCTTTTGAAAATCACTGGAACCGCGATTTTGATAAAAATATCTCTCTGAAGGCATTGCTGTCTGTCATGTTTTTAGAACATTTTTTAAATAAGTGTATCTGATTAGAAAGTAGTGGATCAGCATAGTTCTAAGTATCAGCTCAGAGATGTAGTAACAATCTAAAACTGAAATTTCAAATTCTGAGGTATTTTGTGTTTGGGTTTTTTTAACATTTTGATCTTTGACAGCTTAAAGGTTAATTTCAAAAAATATTCCCACTCAAAGCTAATTATACCATTATAAGTATCCAAGAGACATGACAAAGAAAGCTAAAGAATTTTTTTCCTTTTTATGAGGAAAGTGGAATTATATTTCATTTTTCATTCCTTAGTGACTCATTCTCTGATAAAAAGTAAATTTATATGATTTGTGAGATGCGTATTGATATTGAGGGTTTCTCCCTTTAAGTAGAGAAAATATATCAAACTACTATTATATGAATGCTGTCAAAAACATGTCTTGATAACAGATAGCATAAAATATGATTTACCTAATCCATTTTAAGGTTTACTAATTCCTGTTAGGTTTATAAGAAAATGTTTGGAACTAGTGCTGTAAAAGAAACTGTCTTTACCATCTTATATAACTTTATTGAGGTTTCAAGGATTTTCCCATGGTGGAGTAAGCTAACTCAACCTGTCAAGGACTGCAAAAATGAGTGTGACAGCACAGAAGACTTCAGAAGAGAAGTCTCAGTATGAATATAGTCTGAGGGTTTGGATTTCTGTTTTGCCATATTTAACGTTTAGTCTGAGCCCTAGGTATTCCTTTTCCCATGAAAAAAACCTCATTCCTGTAGATATTAGGACTGGCTTGGTCTTGGTGAGTGATGAGCAATTGCAGAGTACATCACTTGGTTTGTATATTCTAACACTTTGTATTATTATTATTATTTTCCCTCTTACTTTTCTGTCCTATTTAATTGTCTCTACCTCAAGCCATGAATTTTACTCTCTTTCCCCAATTCTCTCTCCCACTCCCCTGGGCAGGGGGATGGGAGGGAGCGGGACGAGGGCAGAGTGACCAAGTGGCTGTGTAGCTGTTGTCTGCCTGTTGGTTTAAACACAGTGGTCCTTTTTAGAGCTCAACATGAGGCAAGAAGGGTTGAGATAATGATGGATCTGACCAGAGCAGGTTAAACCAAACTCGTTATAAACATTCGTTATATTAGTTTAGAAATTGCTGGCCACAATGTTGATCTATTTGCTTCTCTAATTACTGGTCACAGTATTGATCAAGTTGTGCTTGTTCTCAGGGTTGTGTTATGTAGCATCTTGCTTGCTGTGTGTGTTTCCTGCTGTGATGGATCTGGGCTCACATCTCTGGGCTGGGTTAAGGTTGTCACCTTGTTGTGCTCTGTAACACTGGGTCTGTTCTAATAAATACAGGTGGTGGGAGATTACCTGGTGTGTGCACTCAGCATCACCTTCATCCACCTGTCAGGAATTACTGTTGATTACACTGTTATCTTTTCTCCTTGGGGGGAAACACCTTCATCCATCTTCCCCTTTCCTGTCCAGGATAATTAAATAGTTCTGGAGAATTTTGAATATGCCTGGGATGGTCAAACCAGCATGTTCAGCTATGTCTCCTGAACCTGTTTCAGGTCTTGTTTAGGGTTAAACGACTCTTTAGGAACATCACCCAGCAATCTGCCCTGAGGTTGGATAGGTATGAATGGCAGGGTGTGGGATAATATGGACAAGTGCCTAGGGCAGTGGGCATCTCTAATATTTTGGAATTTCACCCATGACAAACTGCAGAATCCAGAAAAAGAGTAAGATATTTGGGAATACAACCCTGTCACCTTGGCAATTCCAGAGAGATACAAATCACTGCAATATGCTGGGGTCTGACCCAGGTCTACCAAGCCCTGTTCAACAGTTTCAGTACCCTCAAGGGGAAAACAGAAGGTCTCTGTCTCTGACAACAAAATGATAAGCACCACAGCTACTCCAGCCACAGCAACAATCACTATGGTTGTTCCAACATCCATGACAAGCACTATGGTTACTCCAATCCCCGCAAGGGGCACTGTGGCTGGCTACACCAACCCTGGTGACAGCCTGAACTGAAGAAAATGCATTGATGACACCATTGTGTGGGGCAGCACAGAAGAAGAAGTTTTTGAGAAGGGGAGTAAAATAGTCCAGATCTTTCTGGAAACTGGTTTTGCCATAAAATAAAGTAAGGTCACAGGACCTGCACGGAAGATCCAGTTTTTTGGATTAAAATCGCAAGATGGATGTCATCAGAGACAATGGATGTGATCAGCAAGATAACAGCTATGTCTCCACCAATTAGCAAAAAGGAAACAAGTGACCACCCCTACCTCTAAATATGTTCCAATGTTTTAGCAATAAACAGCTGAAAAACTAGGGTATTTCAATTTCTACCATGAGTTGCTTAACCCTGCCCAGGCACTGTGAAAGCAGCTGGAATGCAAAACACAGTGCTCAGAATTCTTGAGAGCCACAAGATCTTCTTTCTTTGTTGATATGTGCTTTTTATCCTGCTAGACTTTATACAAATTGGAAAAAAGGGGAAATTCTCCTAACTGCTGGTCCTGGGGAAGGTCTTTTTACTGATACCCTGTTAAAGAGAAAACCATCTGTTGGAAAGAAGGGGATGCCCAACATTTCACTGAAACTGGTGGCAAACTGGCTTTCTCTTTTAGAAGCATATTTGCTACGAGTAGGTGGGAATTAAATTTCCATTATAAACACTTTTTGCATTCAGATATAAATATTTTATACACTCAGATTGTCAGGGTTTGTTGATGGCAGTTGCTTGTGTTTATTCTCTCATATTTACTGCATTGGTGTGCCTGGAGCGTAAGTGGCCACAGCTGGGCCTTTTGGCTCAGTACACGGCTGATATTAGAGTTTGCTGTTATGTAAGCTCTCCTATCACTTATACTGAGTAGTTACTATTATTATTATTAATCTAGCAGAGCATAACATAATCCTTAACAAAATAATCAGAATTCCACAGGAATGTTTTTCTCAGCCACTTTGCTGTACATTTTTGAGGAGCACATTTTTAAACAGTCTTGTAGAAATCTGATTTGCTATAATTTTAAGTAAAACGTGTCAAAGAGTTTTTAGCAAACCCCAAGTTTAAAAAAAGACACAAAAATCTAGTGTCCCTACCATATCTCTTCTACTGAGTTCCTGAGCAGCTGAGGATGTGAATACTTCAACAGTATTTTTAAAACAGATAATTTTAAATAATTTTGATTATACATGCATTCTCTTTTTTCTACACTTTGGGAAGCCCAGTTCAAAACAATGCTTAAATGCAGTACATCTCCCTAGATAACACTGAATGCAGTTGCATGTCTTCACATATAATTATGTGACATAAAAAGAAATACATTGTAAGAAGCATAAGATAAATTTACTTTTAATACCAGCCTTTACTATGAGTAAGTTTGTGCTGATTTAGGTAGTGAGTTGTAGATTTAATTAGTTAAAACAAATTCCAGATTTGAAATATGCCTAAAGCTGCATCACTTTTTTTTCTGATAGTGACAGAACACCAGACATATCAAAGGCATTTGCGAAGAATCAAGGGCGCAACATTCTTCAAATCATCCTGAGCAAAATTCAAATGGCTTTTGAGGATAAAGACAAATAAACAAAGACACCTGTAACACATTAGTCTTCAAAAATCCACCCATATTATTTCAGGTTGATTTTTAAGACTGAACTTTGTGTGTCCAATTTAGCAGACATTAACTTGACTTTTTTTAAAAAAAGATATATATTTCACAGGGAAATTTACAGTATTTTTTCCTTTCTTTCAATAATTTTAAAGCAAATTTGCAAGGAAATAAAAGTCATTGTCTAAAATGTGATCAGCTGTTTTTTCTTCACCTGCTTTGCAGAGTACAGTGACTTAGTTTGCAGGGAACACACACAAGGGACTCAGCTTCTGGAATGAAAAAGTCAAGACTCATGTTGCAAAGATGGACTTCATCTAGTGTCTTGCATTAGTTCATTTAGATACACGTCCAGAATAAAGACGAGTACAACAGTCATTCGAACACTACAAAGTAATCTTTTATTGCAGTAAGAATAATAATAAAAACTACTAGCAAAGAGAATAAAAATACTAAAAAGGGTACAATATATAACTAAACACTATCAGTTGGCATTCATACAATACTATGAACAGCTTTAATTACCGTATTACCTAGTAAAAGGGAATTAAAGGGATACGAAAAGGATATAAAACGTTGCTTCCTCGGTTGCTTCCTATGCAAGCTGTGCTCACCTACACAGACAGGCCAGGGCTACCAGGATCTGCAGCAGCTGGTCGGTGCCCATGCTTACCGGGTGCCCCTGCAGAGCAACACGGTCTCCATGGAAGGATGAATATTGCTCAGCTCAGCAGTCCTGAGACCCCCTTTTATCAGCTCTACATTACACTGTGTAGGGCCAGTATGTAGTATAATGTGATGCTCGAGGGGCAGCCAAACACTGCCTATTCATTACCTAATAGCAACAGACTGCGCACGTTCTACTGTAGGGCAAGGAGGCGAATGACCCCTGCCCACATAATCTTCCTCTCACCATCATCTTTCTCACCCCTATGTACGACCTCTACCATTGTGCTTCAAGGGTATTTGTATCTATCTTGCAGTATGGAACCAAGCCAAGGAGGAACTCAGCTATGATAATAAGGAATATCTAGTTAACTTTTACTAAAGGCACAGTGGACCTTACAGTTAACTTGTACAATAAAGTTACATTGCACAATACTCTGGATGATTTCACATCCCCATGTAATCACTTTCTCATGACCACATCCCAATATGATTGCTTTCTCATCTCTCTGTGCTCCTTTGATCATCTAAATCAAAAGTACCCCCCTTACACATCTGCACTGTGCTGTGCTGCCAGTAGAGACAATGGCAGCTTTTGCTTCAACTTTCCCGTCATGACCACACTGGTTCATTCTTAAGATCCATCCTTCTATTCTTCCCTGGGACATCAGAGGTTTAAAGACACAAAGATCCATCTCTCATATGATTTCTGACATTTTAAGAAGAAAAAGGAACTTACTAAGGAGAGTACCAACTTTGCAGATATTTTGTTTGAATATGGTTACTTATATAGACTCACTTCTTGGTCTAAGCCAGATTTTTAATTCTGTACTACCTTCCTTGATTAGATTAGTACAAATGTAAATTTCAGTTTCTCTTTTTGAAGTACACCTTGTAATAAGATTATCCCTAAACTTACCTTTGCTATCTGTCTGCTCCTGTTAGCTTCTTATTGCCAGGTGCCAAATAAATGCACGCATTATCTTTTGAATTTGTGTCAATGTTAGCTCATGAACATTTTGTTCTCAAAGTGGTAGCCTTTTCCACCATTTAGCAGTTAGTTTTTACTTAATGTTCACTGTTACACTGGTTTTGATTTTTTGTTAAAGAAAAATGATAAAAACTGAGAGCTGGGATAAAATGCCCATGATTTGATAAGAATTCTTACCTTTATGAATTCAAAGGAAAAACCAGCAGTTCAAAATAAAATAAAAAAAAAAAATTGCTTTAAAATTCATTGGAAGGAAAGAACAATCAGGCAA
>VWZG01000585.1:176554-191559 GCA_013396735.1 Grallaria varia
AATGGTTTATTTTTGTGTCCCTAGATAAGCTTTTCTTTTTTTTTTTTTTTTTTTTTTTAATTTTTGGAGGGGAAGGGAGGAACAGTTGGTTTAATTTATTGCTTCAAGTTTTTTTCTAACTCAGTGGTCAGAGTGACTATGGTGAGAAACAAAATAGTGGAAAAATTGTGTTTTTCCATAAACAGGATCTATTTTGAAATTTGTTTGTTCACCATACTCTGTTGCCTATTCTGCAAATTTAAAAAGCAATACATCATTTAAATAAAATTGTGATTTCATGGTTCACTACATGCAGATAAAATAATGCTTCTTTCAATCCAAGTCATCATGTGAATGTAGGCACATAATATTTGCAGGCATTTTATTTAAAATCTGAAAATGGTTATACCTTAAAGTTGTTTGTTTGACAAGAAAATATTGGGAAAGGGGAATAAAGTCTTAGCCTGTTTGTATTTGCATTCAAAACTACATACAAACTGTCATTTTTAGAGGCTAATGGGTCTATTTGATATAATGCAATACATATCAGATGTATATTTCTAGTTCAGTCTCTACTTTTCTAATTCTCTTCTACTGGTAATTTGGTTCTCTTTGATACCTACTTTAACACTATCTGGATAGTAACATTGAGAAGTTATGGCTGGTCCAGTATTATGAACTCCAAGTAAAGATTCCCTCCTTATCCAACTGTGCTTATTTCGAGAGGTTCCTCATCCCTGAACTTGGACATCTCTTAAAAAATACGTGTTTCATGCTCAGGTAGCATGAGGTAAAACAGCCATTTCCTGGCATTTTTCCTTTGTCTGTGAATAGGAGCAATTTGATCTACAGATTCGAGGCTTTTAACTGAAAGTTTAGGCAAAAAACGTACGAAACTGCCTAAGATTTAGTAGTCTGATACTTTGGAAAAAAATAATACTTGGCACTTAACAAATAAATTGTTTCTCCAATTAATAAATCAAGTGTAAGAGATGTAGTGCTTTTTTTCATTTCTCTTAGCAATGCTGGCATCATACAGAGAACATGAAATAAACATGGAAACGTCACATCAAACACAGCTTCAAATTTGACCTGTTCATAGGGCTATATGATGTGATTAATCAAGTATATTTCTCCTCTCTTTAGAAAGACAAAGTGTTTAAGCAAAATTATGTCTTTATCTATACACTGAGTTTTTGTGCCATAGCATTTCAAAGTACTTGGAAAAACAAGTACTTGCACTTGGGTGGTCCTCAAAACAGGAAATCTATATTTAATAGTAAATGGGCTTTGTGATATTGTGGCAGCCTCTTAATTTTTTTCCCCCGGAATTACCCTAAATATGAAGAAATCCAATTGAGTGGTTTTTCCCCCTGTCCTGTGTACACAGTTATAAATTATAACTGTATACTAACATACCATTTTTGATGACTTGCAGAAGATATTTTCTCTTTCTTATTGGTTTCGTTTACCTCGTTGTCTATCTTTCACATTAATGTCAAAACACTACTAATAATCCACTGTGAATTAGCTAAAATAATTCTGTGTGTTCTCTGAGATTTCAGTTAAATAGAAAGTTAATATTGGTTTAAATAAAACTCCAGGCTTCTAAAGTGTGTATATATCCCCAAAGCTGTATTTGGTCTTATATTTTCAGATCTATGGTTTTGCCATTACACATCTGAAAATCAGAAAATAATCTGCTAAAACAGAGTACCTACTGTTATTTAATATGATTACTAGCACACTGCATGATTCTAATCTGATGTCATAATTTGATAAACATGATTAATACAAGATAATGAACCAAGATGGATCTTCTGATCCTATTACGTTTTGACATAGGTGGCTGTCCTGCAAGCCACAAAATATTCATTACTGTTGTAGCAGATAAATTCAATGTCAGACAAAAACATGTTTAAAATTTCTGAAGACAAATAAAAACACATCTAGAAATTTGTTTCTGTATTAATTTCCACTCACAAAACATCACAGAAAACTTTTTTATAGAATCAGAGAATATCTTGAGTTGGAAGGGACCCAATAGGATCATCAAGTCCAACTCCCTGCTCCTCACAGGACTGACTAACACTAGTGGGTGACAAAAATGTCATCCAGATGCTCCTTGAGCTCTGACAGGCTTGGTTCCATGACCACTTACTTCCCTGGGGAGCCAATTCCAGTGGCTATCCACCCATTCAGTGAAGAACCCTTTCCTAATGCCCGATCTGAACCTGCCTTGACAGGCCTCATATATTATAGGCTGACGTGAGCAGACAAATTCTTATGCCTGTATGAAACCCACAAGCCTGCTCTGAAAGCTCAATCCTACACAGCCTTGTGTCATCAGGTAGGAATGTGCAGACTTTATCTGTCAGGAGTCTGTAACACACCACAGCAGGTACAATGACAATTAAACACTCCAAAATGTTTCAGTACGGCGCTCGACTTTGCTCAGTCTGCCTTCAACAGGATCAGGAAATTTACAGCTTTTACTCCATTCTTACCCTCAAAACAAGACAAAATGTTGCATCTGGACATGGGCTAGCTCTTGGCTAGTGCCAGATAAAAAGCGCATGCATAGTCTGCTCATGTTTGTTTACTTTTCAACTAGGTAATTGCCTTAGTGGGAAATAATTTTCATGCTCTTTTAGGATATAAAAGCATATATCTTTGTAATGATCACCTCAAAACGAACACTGCCTAAGTTTTGTTTTGAATGCTGTTCTTTCTCTAACCCTGACATCACTGAGAGAAATAAGCTTGTATCCCAAATAATTTTGGCATAGCAGATACTTAAGGATAGAATGCTTCCTTAATAAACTGACTGTAATGGTAGAAATTAATTTTTGATTAAGTGATTGATTTGAAATTTACTCTTTGTCATATAACTAAAGAGGAATACAGCAGTTCTGTAAATGTTATTTTGAATGGAGTGGAAACATGAAACGTGATGATTTTGCCATCTTTAATTAGTAGAATTAGTAAGTTCAGATTAATTTGCCTGTTACACAGATGAGTAACAATAATAAAATCACCGTGAGGAAACTTCTGATAAAATCAGCCATCCAGACAAATAAAAACTGTCCTCCTAAGGCCCTGGATGTAATATTTTATAGAATCATTAGAATTGCTTTAAAATACTGTATAAAAATCTGTCCTTGATGCTTCACTGTTATGCTTCATTGTTACAACACATTATTTCTGTATGCAGGTTTAGGTACAAGAGTATTTTCTGTTTGGCCATCCTAATTTACTCAGTCCGAATTTATCCCTTACCCACATCGAGTAGTTACAAAGAGGAAGTTCACTGAACACTTAATTCTTCCCCACGTCTCTTTCCTCAAACAGCCTCCAGAAAACTTACAAGTACTTTCCAAGCAATTCTGGAAAGCACTTTCTACCAGTCCCCTTCTCCTGAGGTGATCTTGGAGTACCAGTTCCCTCACATGTTGAATGCATGCGCCAGAGTCGAGCAAATACTCTCAGCTGGGATTGGCACTTCTCATGACGCCAGATGACAAAGACCCCTTCGGGTGTGATGATCTGGGAACCTTTTAACACTCTCTGCTGGAAGCCTGCTGTTTGACTTCTTGTTGAAACCTCTTTACTGTTTTATCCTTTCAAAATGCAGCTTTTTATTCAACTCATGGGATGTTATCTGTCAATCATCCAAGCTTCATGCTGCTTTGGTAATGAGCTAGTTTTTGATAAGAGGCCAAGAAATAAAAGGTGAACCCTGCCATGAAGTGAAAAGAGAAGGCCGAAGTGAAATTACAGATGAGTGTTGGAGACCTGATTTTCAGCTGCTCAGGGTACAGCTTCAGTGCTAATGGAAATATTCAGAGCACACTGACCAAGAACCTGGTCCCTAACCCAGGGCAGCCAGGATGGGTGGAAATACACAGGGACTATCATTTTCCCTGGGTTAAGGAGTGCTATAGACCATCTTCAAAACTCTTCAAATCTAGCCGTATGTGACTTTGCAGAATTCATACCTTGATTCTCTAACATGTTTTTCTGCCTCTGACTAGCTTGTCACTGGCATCCTCCCATCTGTGCCAAAGAAAGTGCAAACATTCCTTACACAAATTTAAAAAAAACCCAAAACCCTCCAACACACAATTCTCTAAAGAAGTGAAAAGAAATTTGAGAATGACTGTATCCAGAGAAAGTAAAGAGGTGTTTAAGGAGGATAGATGTGGAGGCACAGGATGAGGTGGGACAGTTCAAGAAAGCAGGCTTACTTCAGTCATCATCACAGGGTGATGGAGATTTAAATGACAAAAATTAGTTGTCATTTCAAAGTTCTTTATATCCAAGTACTTTTCTTGAACATCCACAATTTTTAGCTCCAAGTTGAATGGCTGATCATTGTGTTAACCAAAGACTTCCAAAGAGTAGGCCCAGAGATGCCTGAATTTATTATAGTCAGCTTAGGGTGAATTGTGGACAACCACAGAGATGTGTGCATTTGTACATACATGTATACATACATGTATATGTGCAGGTACTGCATACAGAGTCTATTTCAGGTTTGGAAAAATTGTATTATTCAGCTATGGGCCTAGAGAGACACCTAAGAGAAAGAGACCTTTTGAGGTGTGCACTTTTAATAACCCTGAAGGACAGGAAAATTCCTTCAGCCTTGATAACCTGAATGTGTGCTACCAGGACACTTAACATTTTCAGAAGCCAACCCTGAAAATTGATTGTATCTGTAATCTTACCTTTTTTTTTTTTTTTTTTTAGTATATCTTTCACCAAATATCCCACAGTAACAGCAAGTAAACAAGGGAGGTTCTCAGATATCATAATAAATATTAAAGAAGCATGAGCAGGTAAGCAGATGGACAGGAATCAGCTCAGTCTGGGGAACAGTAATTGCAGTTAGAGTCCAGTGATTGTACTCACTTGCAATCTTTCCTGTAATGAATAATCCCACTGAAGTAAAATGAAGTTCTCAACATGAATAATGCAAAGAGTATGTTTTAATTTAGATGAACTCATAAGTCTGGGGATTTTTTTTTTTTGTAGAATAACATTTTCTGAGCCCATGAATAGCATTAATAATTCTAAGAATTAATGTAAGTTGAGAATTCTAATTTGAAGCTGTTATGGACTGTTAAATCAATTAAAATGCACATGGGATGTTTTGTCTTTTTAAAACATGGCAAACATTCTGAAAAGCAAGCTGACATTGCCTCCCTGTAGCTCATGCATAAATCTTAAAGGTGTTAGGCATGCCGAGGTTAGTGATAGTTTGTGTAAACTCTTTAAATATGCTTCATCTGGTCTGTGTATATGTATCTTGCTAGAGGGCAGGCACTACTCTGCTATTTCTTTTGCAAAAACTTTTTGGACTAAAACTCCCAAGGGATTTAGACTGCTGGAAATTTAGAATCAGGCAGTATAAAACCACCAGCCCACAGGCTATCAGTTTAAGGGCTTCACCAGTGAAATATGATCATCCTGGCTAATCTGGATCATTTTCCATCAAAGGAGACTGAATCCTTAAAAAAAGGTCACCTTGACAAACAACTTGCCCAGAGGATAGTCATTCTGAGTTGGCACTGATAAAGAAGTCATCCCACTCCAATCAGTTGTGGGACTGCAGGGACATTCCTTAGGAACTTTTTGGCAATTCAACCCCAGAAAAAGCTGTCGAGTGTCTGCATGGATTCACATAGAAGGTTCATTTAGATCAACAACCTGTTTCTCTCAGCAGGCTTCCCCAAATTGTTCTCTTGACTCTCAGCCTACAGTGGCTCTGAGACTTACTAGAACAGAGGTAATTTTGTTTTCCATATCCCTCATTGGATTTTTCTATCGTCAGCCAATCCTTTACAAAGATAATGTCAATTTTTTTTCACCCACAGTTTCTTCAAGGTAGGAGGTTCACAGCTAAACTGTGCATTGCATGCAAAGAGAAGCTCTTCTCTTTGGCTTGTGTTTTGAGGTATATTTGTTATCCCTGGGGATGGAGTGAGCTTTTGACTGTTCACCATCTCCATGTCACACATGACTTTATAGCCACACCGTTCTCAGCTCTGTCATCACTTTAGCCAAAAGACGTTTTTTAATCTATTTAATCATTCCTCATACAGAATCTCTTCCAAATCTTTAACTGTTCACACCACTTGTTTTTCCTTTCAAATTCTATATATACTTTTTATAAAGAGACATAAATCCCACACAGTATCTCAGAAGGTGGCGCACCATGGATTTACACCACAGCATAATGATGCTTTCCATTTTGTTGTCTGTTCCTTTCTTAATGATTCCTAACATTTAATTTCATGTCTTGACAGGTATTGAATAATATTTCTCTATCCCAGCCCCACAATTGCATCAGATCAGAGCACAACACTCCATAAAGAAAATCTATGTTGGTTTTACTAATGTGCATGTTTTCATTTATCTACATTGAATTTCATCTACTGTTTTATTGCCCAGTTACACAGTATCAAGTTCTTTTTCATAATCCGTTCCCATTTTTATTATCTTGAATAACTTAATACCATCAGCAAAAATTTCTATCCTGACTATTCATCTTTGCTACTCCATCATGAATACACCACACAGCACAAGCAAGAACAAATAACAACTTCATAAAATGTATATTATAAAAAGCATTTAGGAAATGTAACTGTTTAGGAAAACTAATAATGAGAATATTTTTCACTTTCGACATAATTTTCTAAGAATCCATAGGCAGGAGAGGCTTTGTAGGCAGAGGCAGTGTTCTTCAGTAGACATGCTAATATTCTTGAGGAAGAAAAATGATCTTGGGCATGAGCCTAAGGTGTCTTCCAGGTCTCAAAATAGAGGTAGCATCTTTCAAAACAAAATGCATGTTAAGAACAATTAATCAGAATTTATTTACTTATACTTCAGCTAAACTACCTCTGTAAAAAATAGGTTTTGTTACCTAGGAAGCAGAGAGGATATTAGGAGGGTGAAAGGAACTAAGAGAGAGAGAAACAGAGGTGGAAACTAAGAACAAGAGAAACTGAGAGAGATGAATAGATACTGATCGTTTAAGGGGAAGAGACACGTAGCGTATAGTCTGTGGAATATGAAGAGGTAAGTGCTGGGGTGACACATCATAATATGCTATATGGTTCTGAGGCTTGTCTTGTTATATTTTCTTTGTGGAGATGAAAATATCTCCACAGGAATGGGAATGGAATGATTGTTTTCTGGGAAATGTTTTTCACTGACAGCTGGATATTCAGTCATGCACAGCCTCAATTTATAAGTTCATATTGGTGCCTAATAGTTGCCTAGTATCAATTACTTATATGCCTTAATAACAACTGGTGCACTTTGTGGAACATCATACATCTGTCCAAGTGCAGGTGTAGCAGCCAGAGCTGCGCATGGTTCTGCTGTAGGAAGTATTCACAGCGAATTGTAATACTGACAAGTTAGTGAACCTTGTTTTTGCTGCATATGTGCAGTCTGTAATCAGTGTTCTTAGGATTATGGAGAATTTGCTTCTGATGGTTGATTTCATGAGGCTGAGAAGCTGCTTAAAATCTTGGGAATGTGGTTGTGGGAAGCTTTTTTCCCAGCATTTTTCTCCAACAGAAACTATGTTTAATGACTTTGTATTCAAGTTCCGGGATAGAATAGTGTGTGATAAATGGGATTTATTTTTTTCCTTATAGCTAAATAATTCTTTATGTGGTGTTCAGGGGACTGTTAGAAATACGATCTATTTTTCTATGTATCTTTGTTGGATATAATAGTAGGAGAGGCTTCACCTTGACCTTTTAGCTTTTATGTTTCAGATGGTAGCTGGTCTATATAGATAGGTATTCTGGCATGCAGGTCTTCCACGTATCACAGTTTGTAAGTTGACATTGTTTATGCTGACTGTACTGTTTAGAAAAGTGAGATTTGCATGATAGTATTTTGGAAATAATAAGACAGAAGAGTACAAATAATAAACCTGTGGGGAAAATGATAAAAGAGGCTGAATTTCTGAGCCATGTGATAAAGACCCTTGTGTATCTTTGACTTTTTGGTAATGCTTTTTAAAAACCTTTCTTGAACATTGCTCACAGACTCACACTTCACAGACTGCTGGTCTGCTATAGGGGTTGTACCTATTTCAGTACTTGTCCCACAAATGACTGCCTGACGGTGGCACTGGGTTTTAATTTGCCTGGAAGCTGTATTGATAAACCTCTCCAGTATCATCTTTGCAGCTGCTAAGCTGGAGGTAGGACTCTACACAGAAGCCACTGAATTTTCTTGTTTCCACATTGCTACCCTGGTCCTACAGTTCTCGAAAAATCCTTTCCCTTGAGAAACGTGTGCACACAAATCACCTGCCCATCAGAAAGACAACCATATGCAGTAAAATAAGAACTTCCTATATTTCTTCAAGCAGTTCATCTACCTGAAGGACCATGTAGTTGTTTCATGTGGTTCCTTGTTTTCTCCGTGCCCAGATATCTCCTGGCCTCTTTTATGACTTACCTTCAGAGGCGGACAGTCTGCTGATCATTTTTCTACAGAAGCTTGTCCTTGTTCTATTTAGTTCTAGTGGTCTGCTTGAATCCAAGCATTTTACCTCTTAAAGGCCTGTTTATTAGCACCTGTATGCTAAAATGTATTTAATGATCCAAAGACTGAAGAATTATTCTTAGTCTCTGTTTTTATCTTGCAACAGAACAATCTGAAAGTAGAATTTGAGTTATGCAATTTTGAATATCTGTGCCAGAGACAGTTGCCTATATTACTTCTGTAAAGAGAGTAAAACTTGTGGTGCATGATGCATCTGATATAATTCAGATGCCTACCTTGAGGTGAGATCAAGCAGTATGTTTTCCCTCCGCTTGCTATGGAAGAGTTCTGGGAACGGAGTTCATACAGATTGTCTACATTGTAGATGTTTTAAAATAGATGAGGCAGACAGATCCTCTTCCCTGGGGCTCTGCCAATAAATCAGCCATTTGAACAGAGAGGAACTTGGCCAAATAAATTCCTCTACAAATTCCAAAAATAGCAATGAACTTGAAGTGAGGAAATTATTCATCTTGTGCCACATGCATGAAGTTCTTATCTATAGACGTAGGAAATTTGTGTAGTGACAATAAGACCATTAAACTCACTAATTTAAAACACAGAAATAAAAATAGTCCCCTAAGATGAATCCTAAAAATCTTTTATTCCTTTTTATCTCCAACTAGTCATTTCCAATTCTTACAACAAACAAATAAACGAGGCAATAAAATAAAATAAAAAGAAAAATAATAAAAAGAACTTCTGCTCAGAAACTGCAAGCAAGGAATTTTATGGAAATTAACTGTATTTAAACACATTCTTGAGTAAGCAGTTGGGAAATAATGAGTATTTTCTAACACATCCAGACTGTGCACAGAGAGAAGGCAGAGGAAAATAGAATTTTTGAATTTATTGAAATTTCTTATACTTTTGTTGATGCTTTGGGTAGCCAGTGCCTGTATTGTAATAAAGACTATTTTTATTCAGAAGAATGGATGTTGGAAGGCAAAGTCTTTATAGTGACTATAACAACACTTGTCTGAATATGATTCTGCACTTGTTGAAATCTACCATCAACATCAATTTCATGGTGGTAACCTTTCGTCTTAATATCACAGTCTTTCACTCTCACAATCATGCAGTTTTAGGCTAGGGATGGATTTCAGGTTGCTGCTTCAACCTCTGGTCTTTTAACAGTCTGCAAGATGGAGCTAACTAGCCTTAGGCAATTTTAGAATAACTTGTGCTGGGCTAAAGGAAACAGAAGTCTTCTCAAGAGGCTGCAGAATAGTCCCTTTTTTCTTTTTTTGCAGTTGCATTTTTCCCCTCTGAGTCTGAAATGGGAAGCAGATTATGTGACGATAAACAGATCTAGAGAGAGGGGATTAGGCACTGGACCTACTTCAGCACATCACTGTGGAACTGGCTGGTCCCAGGCTGATTGGTCTTCAGCTCCAGTGACAGTGCCTTGACAAACTTTACAGAGATCTCCTTTTCTTCTGCTACAGGGTCTCCTGCTTGTGAAATGCAGTGGGAGAATGTGGGAATACCTGAAATAACGACAAGCCTTAAGGTGAACCACCCACAGCTGCAAATCCTCTGACTTCACTTTGTGCCTCTTGGTAACTGAACTGAAGTTTTGCAGTACTGCATGAAAAGGAAACAAGTTTTCTATGCTATTTTCTTTTTGCATCAACTTTCCACCCTGATTCCCTTTACAGCTTACCTAAACACGTATGCTGGGACGTTCAGAAGGCATTGTCTTCCAGAACTGTATGGCAATCACCATACAATCATGGGTGTAACAGAGACTTTTTTTTGAAAGCTGAATATACTTCTAGAGCCCTTCTGGGTGATGTGCCAGTATGCGATTTGTTTTCAGCCCAGAATGAGGGGATGCAGATACAACTGTGCTTACAATGAAATAGCATGCCTGTGAGAAATCTGGTGGTTTGAGTATCATGTGTGCTAAGCCTTAAGGAACAGTCCAGCACTGGCCAAACTGGTATCATGGTAGCTTTAGAGAAGCAATGAGAAAATTACTGATATCCAGAGATTTATTGAGTCAAGCCCGCTGTATTTCTAAATGCAACAGTACTGACCCATGGAAGAAGGGAGTCCTACTCTTTGCCAAACACAATGATGGACAACGGCTAAAGGAGTTACCAGATGAGGAACTATTTTCTGTGAAGAATTTTTGTGTGAATGCATTGATGAGATCATAGAAAAAAGTCCTCATATAAAGCAAATTTAATTATGAGATGTCTGTTTTTATCTGTGTAACTCATATATTTTGATCTAGATCACAATTTAACTGGGCCATTATAGGCAATTGCATCCTCAGTCTGTAATTGCAAATACAGGCATCTGTTCTTATTCACTGAATTTCATACTGTTTCAGCTTGTCTCTTCAAGCTTGTTTAGTATGATTCTAGCTTATTTCTAACTTATTTTCTCTCCCTCTCCCCTTCCTTCTTCCCTTCATTGTTCTTCACTTTTTCACTAGCTCAGAAAAGAAGAGAGCAGCTCTAAACATATTATACAAGAATGCAAGGAAGGTTTTATTCATCAGACATCAATCTGTTGATGAATTTCTTCCAGCAGCTCTAATTTAAACTAATAGCACATGCTGGAACAAATTATGGACTGTCCAACAAGTAAGGTAGAGAACGTGAAAATGAGCTGAAAAACAGCTTTAAAATGCATATGATGGTTTAGAGGAATTCTGACTTTCAGAGAGAGTATGAAAATTTCTCTCATGTTTTGAAGGACTGCTGTAAGTTAAATGATGGAAGACATTCAGATGAATACCTAAAATAGCCAAAACTAGGAAAAGTATCAAACTAACAAAATAAAAAGTTCAGAAAGTCCAAGAAGGAAAACTTGAAAAAATGGGACTATGTGGATAACCTGTTCCTCCCCATATCACTCGTCCTTCCCCCCATATTACTCGTCGTCCCCCCAAAAAAATTTCCCAAACCCAACTAACAAAAAATAAATACACAAGTGACCAGGGAACCATGAATCAGCCCATGAACTCTCAGGAGAAGGAACAATCAGAATCTCTGCAACATGAGTGAGAAGAAATGGCAAGACAGTGGAAATGTCTGTTGTCAGCTAGGTAGTAGTCCCTAACTCTGGAAGCCAACAATGAGAAAATAGGAGACCGAACACATTCTTTACCATTGCAAAAGAAGAGTCATGAGCAGCAGTACATGCAGCAGTACAGGCCTTAAGTGAAGGGAAATCTGATAGCTATACTTTACAATTCATTACTGGTTTCTATATATTGTTCTAGTATTCACTAGCCAGATGGAGAAGGCAAGGCTCTTGCTAGTTGCATAGCAGTGGTCTAGTCTATTCCTGCTCTCACTAGTGTTCTGACTGTCTAAAAGAAGGCATGGATAGGAAGAATTACAGATTCATGACTAAGCACTGGCCTTCAGAGATAGCTGACTGCATGGGGACAGGATAATGACGGACATACAGTCTCTGAATCCCTTTCTGATTTGCTGTCTGAGGCACAAAGCTCAGGCTGGTGGGTGAAGGCAAAAACTCGTGTCTTGTACAGAAGTGCAGTTTCATGTGAGCAAACAGTGATTTCACCTCTTTTACTTATCCTAAACAACAACTCACTGTCCATTCTTCTGTTACTTCTGTTACTTATGGTATTATTCACTTGTCAACTATGGAAAGAGAAATTACATGGAAAGAGAAGAAGGGTTGCATAGCTTTGTGGGCCCTTTCCAACTCACCATATTCTATGTTTCTGTGATAGCCTATTATAAAAAGACAGTGAAAAAGATGGATAATGATGGTAAATATAAAAATATAAAGGACTTCCAAAGATAAATCTAAGCCTACTCAGATTTTAAAAAAGACTGACTATACAACTATGTTGAAAAAAATTGAAGTTTAGCAATGGCATAAATATCAGGAGTGATAACATTCCAGAAAACAAGTGTAATGCATTTCTCTCTCTCTATAGCCAGTGCTTCATAGACATCAGCTAAACTGAAAATTTGAGGAATAATCAAAATTTCCATCCTTCCACTAAAAACATCTCATTAATTGTCACTGATCTTTCATATGAACTTTTCTCTAGATCTGCAATGTCTATGGCAGTGAATTAAATGTGAACACTTTCTCGTCCACAAGTGAGCTGATGAAATTTAGTTCCCAAAACTAGGTGACCACTTTTAACTCTCTGCTAGAAACAGCCACTTGTCCTTTTTAATTCCTGAACCAATACATGGAAACTGTTCTACTTGTCCCAGATCAAAACTATGCCATGGACCATTCAAGCAAGGTAACTACTGAAATTTGAAAATTTTGGGGATTGTGTGATATAATAGTATAGGCTTGGCACCCAGACTAAGCAGAAAGGAAGCAGTACTAATAGGCTGAAATCTGCATTGGGCTGCCTGCATATAACGGAGTTGCCTATCAAAAATTGGGGAAAGAACAATTATTGAAATGTGAGAGAGAGTTGTGAGAGAAAAAACCTCACACCTGTATAATCAGTAATATTCACATAGCCTTTTTAAGTCAAAGAAAGCAATGCAGTTCTGCAAGAACAGATTAATTTAGTGTCTTCTCTAAAAGCCAGAAGGTGCATAGTTGTTATTTTGTGGACAGACTGTCCTAAACCCTAACCAAAAGGTTGAAGAAAGATCGGCGAAGAAAGATCTGCAAAGAAAGATCTAGAAAGAACTAAATGGCACTTACAGCACAGTGGTTTTACTACACAGATCCCTATGTCAGGTTGCCAAACAGCTTAGATGTCCACAATTTGGTAAGAAGGGATGCAATAATGCTTTCAGTTAAGCACGCGATTGGTATATATATGGTGACATCATACAATATGTTCAGCCAGACAGATTGTTCTTGAAAAGAAAGACAACAAATGAATAAAAGAACTTTTGGGAGAGTGAGTAGGAGAAAGCAGGACAACACTGACAAATTGATGTGATACTTCAGTGAATGTGAGGACATGTCTCTGAACTAATGAGAAGATCACGTGATGGGCAATGGGAAAATAATTACTTACATAGCATGAGGATATGTTGTATATCAATAGGAAGAAAATGCACAAGGTCAGTCTTCCTATTCTACTTTCTCTTACAGCATTTATCTATTGGGATAGCATAACAGAAACATAATTCCCGTAAAGGAAAAATCATAATGGTGATTATTTATGATCACTGTTGAAATATCAGTTGTTTCTGTCTAGATTTACTTTTGTCTACTGCCTAAGATCCTAACCCTAAAATATAAAAACCCCAAAGTCTTTCAAATAAGTCAGTGACTGTCTTAAAGAACACATTCTTTGCTGATGACTTCCAAATTACAGTCTGCAACATGGTTTATTCTTTCAGCTAGAACCAGTAAAGTCATATTTGCTTCAAGAAATTGTGTTGCTCCAATAAACTTAGAAAAATCACACTGATTTATTAACCTTAATGTATGGTCACCTGCAGAAATGTTTGACAACTTTTACTCATATGCTTTAGCTCAGGCCCATTACTGAACTGACTGAGACAGTACAACTACTGAACTCATGAAACAGACGTGCAAAGATGTAAAGAGAGGAAGGATTTCCCCTACTGGTGGAAAATGGGTTATGACAAGACTGGAACTAGCCAGAATAAGAAACTGGAATAGAGAATGGGTATGTGGGAAAGAGACTGGGAAAGAGGTTAGGGAGATATGAGAAGGAGCTGTGAGTTGAGGAGAGACCTGAACTGTGCAGACCAAGAAACCAGTGCAATACTCCTGCCTGTGTCCTCTTATTTGAGCTGTCTGATCAATGAAAACTAAATCTTCCAGAATAGAGTATGCTAAAGGGAATAGCATTTTTTTATCTTCATCAACTTATTTGTAGCTGAGAATTGAATATTTTAAAGCTTTTAAGGATACAAAAGGGAACAAAGTTTCTGTCGTTGGTGGCTTAAAATACTTTAAGAACTGCGTGTGTTATAAAAGGGGAAAAAAAATCACACAAGTCTGTGCCTTGGGTTTCCTGTGACAGGCTAATCCAAACATGAATCCATTGCCCACATAGTATGAATATGATTATTTAATATTAGCACCTGCCCCTGAGTCTCTTAGCATAATCATAATGTGTCCTTAGGGGCTTTTAAAATTGCTGAGAGTTTAGTCTTTGCTTTATGCAAATGTATTAAATTATGAGCACAGAAAAAAAATAATCAGGACATGAACTTAGCTGCTATTAATTTAGCTAAGCAAATTAAAAAGAAAAATCCAGAGACATTTTATAGTGATGGGTAGTAGTCAATTTTATTAACTCTGCAGTTGAAAAATTAGAGTAATTCAGGCTGTCCCATTTTTCAGTGTCACCAGAGAAACCACCAGGTGAAATCTGCCAACAAATTTGTTGAAATGTGTTTGAGGAATATACTCAGGGAACCAAGTTTCATGAAGTCTGGGGTGGATGTGAGAGGAAAGCAGATTTTGATATGCAATTTTAATATAGATTTTTCTAAATA
>VWZG01000585.1:194965-232371 GCA_013396735.1 Grallaria varia
TTCTTTTAAATTTTATAATCTTCTTTCATTATTTGTTTGTGAAGGCCCTGGAGCCATGCGGAATTCAGGCATGGTGGTTGTCAAATATTTCTGGAGTAAATAATTCTTATGGTAATAATGTTTTGCACCCAGCACAGTGAAATTGTTTGGACTTCATGATCTTAGATGTCTTTTCCAACCAAAATGATTCAATGATTCTAAATGCAAGAGTTTAACTGTGTGGCCTACTGTAGTTAAAATTCCCCTAACAAAACCTCTGAAGTCTACAAAGTGGACTTTAGAAGTCCAGACTAGTTTTTAGTTGTCCTTATGATCACTATAAAATTCTACATAATCTCTTCTACAACCAGTAAGCTATTTCTCTTTCATATTATTTTTAGTCTCTTGACATACATGTGGACAAAAATAGACGTATTTTTATATAAACATGGGCATACTTTTAAGCTGCATTTACTTCTAGGAAATAGATGGATGAATACTTCTGAGATGTTGCATATTAACTGAAATTCCTGATATACTGATCTACAGAACCAAACCACTCAGTCAGATTATGGGTTTTTTTCCTTTAAAAACAAGTGAAAATATTTCAGGCAAAGTACAGACTCTTCATCTGATGTTTCTTTTTTTTTTCCTCAGGAACTCTGTTTAACATTGACTCCTCTCCTCTAAGTATATATTATACAAATATACTGTTTGTAGTATCTGTTCCTGCCCAAACTCCACAGCTCCATCAGCTTTCTTCATTTCAACTGAAATGGGTATTGCTGATTTTCTACTGCCCTCTTGTTGCTGGGTATCTGAGTATTGCCCTAAGCTGAAGCAGATAAATTAGATGCTATTGTATCTCAGGGAATTGGCTTTATTTCTTCTCTTTGAGAGTTGTTAGCAATGTTGCTGGTGCTCGTGGGTCATTTGCTTTCAGGGTAATAGTCCATTCACTTTTTTTTCCTTTAAATGTTCTTTTATCAGCTATTTTGATGGCATCTCTTTTCTCCTGTTGTCCCTGAGGTACTCCAAAATGCTGTCCTTCACTCTCTATTTCTCCCACTAAGTACATTATTTCTGACAGTTCATCCATACACATCTGCTCTGTGGCAATTTATGTGTTTTTCTGATCTCATGCTGGTTATGGCATCCTCAGTATCTCACCTGGAATATGTCATCTGGTCTAGTGGAAGGTGTTCCAGACCATGGCAGGGACATTGGAACTAGATGATCTTTCAAGGTCCCTTCCAACCCAAACCAACCTGTAATTATGTGACTCACCTGTGTGTGTGTCAATCTAACACAGCTCAGAAATGCTGCACGATCTTTACAAGAGATCACAGGCCTAGACAAAGTTACTGCACAAATTCTGAAGGTCATAATTTTCTGACAAAACTGTCATGATCTCACCTGTCCTTTCCTTACTTGTGAAAATCACTGACATCTCTGTTTAAACCAGCAATCTTTGTCAGTAACATACCTTAATTTTACCTTTTCAAAAAAACTTTACTGTTTCTCATGCTGCCTACTTTTGCCCTTTAAAACAGGTAGTAAATATGGTGTAGAATGTTGTGGGTTTTTTGGATGCCTTACTCTAGTGCTGAAATAAAAAACTTTCTTGACACTTTCTAAGTAGTTTCACTCAGTTAGGTAATTAAAAATAAAATCTTACAGCTAGCTTGAACAGCATTCAAATTTATGATCCAAAGTTCTCTATTACATTCATTGAGCTTGCTGCATGATCAGGATCCTCAGAACGTGTTGCAATATTATTTGACTCTTTAATGCATAAGGGATCTAATGCCTATTTCTCATTATAACCTTAGCATTCTGACTCTTGCCATCATTCCTGAATGGTGGCTCAGAGAAGGTATGAGTTTGTATGTCAATGATTTTGCACACACTATTGACAGAGACTTCCCAAGGACATTCCTCGAATTGGAATAATAATGCACTGAGCGCCTCTTTCAGCAAGAGGACAAACAGTTGACAGGTGTCAAGGACAGAGGGAGGCTGATGAGGCATCTGCAAGTTGAATTATGTACCAGCAAGAAAACTTGACTACTTATATCACAGAAGAAAAATGTGAGGTTTGATGAGGTGTAACCCATTTGTATTTCATACTCCTGGGAAGCAGCAGTAAGAAAAAAAAGATGTAGTTTCATCTCAGTGAGCAGCAGAATGGTGATACATTTACAACAATAAACAAGACAAAATTAATAAAGACATTAAAAAAAGACCTATTAGAGCTGAAGTTTGGAGCAAACAGCTCCATGAAGATTTATAGTCTGTAAAAGTGATATGAATTGTGTATATAATCACTCTTTCTGTTACCACTTCCCTACCAGCATCTTAATTTGCAAGGTAATTTCTAGCAAATAGCTGAATCACTGTTAAACATGATTTCAGTGAAAGATTAATGGAGTTTTAAGACTTTTGACTCTTGTTTTGTGCATTTGTGCATTGTGCCCTTGTCAGATTCTAGATTTAAATTTATCTGTTCAAGAAATACTGCCTTTTGGGTTTCACAGCACTCCACACAATAAGACCTGGTTCTGACTGAGCCCGTTATCACATAGGACAACAAGAACAACAGCAAAGCATCAGTAGCCCTGTGCATTTTTCCTCAGGTGGTAAGCGGTGGATATGCAGAATTTAACATTAGATTCTGTCTTCTAACACACTATTGAAATGAAAGTTGGAAAAATTAATGCAAATTAATCTATTTTTAACATCACTTTCACCTTTCATCTTCTTACTGAAGAGAAAATTGTGGGAAGAACGATAACAATACAGCTCTTGAAGTCCCCTGCTGTCAGAAGTAAGGTGGCGCAGGACTCACAGTGGGTACCTTAAAGTCTGTTTTCCTCACTGATACTTAATTTCTAGAAGATAAAGGCCTTGAACCCTCATTTGATCATAGAGCTACTCCAGCGTTTTCCTGTTTATCTTTAAAAGGGAATCTCCACGAGAATAATAAACAACGATCAGGTTCCTCAGAGAGCTAGGTCTGTGAGACCTGTCTCTGATTTTCCCATCATGGCTCTCACTTTTTCACTGGAAAGGACAGTTAGACCCAAATTCATTTGCTGAAACATTGAGCAGTTTTCGGTGTTTTCATTAAACAGTAAATATCTGTCTAATGTTTCTCAAATACCATAAAATGCCAAGGCAGACCTACATATATTACAGTTACAAAATAGTGCCCTACAGAGGGCTTTAGAATGAACAGGAGATGAGTTCTGTAAGTAACTTTCTGTCAAGAACCAATAACGTCCTGACTTCAGTGTTGATCTGACAACATCTATTACTTTATGTGAGGCATGAGGTGAACAGTTAACACTTTTTTTTTCTTTTTTATACTATGCATATTGAATTATGTCAGACCAGCACAACCCTTTGGAGTCATGGATTTATTTACTTAAGGTCGACAAGCTTTTTGTTAATATTAATTGTAAATCATCCCAGGAGCCTGGGAGATGCAGTCAAATACTGTCACATTTATTTCTCATATTTATTAATTTTCTCCTTCACTTTCATATCTTCTAGGTTTTTTAATGATGCTAGATGAACCATTCATCCGAGCTTTCATTTTACGTTCAATCTGTACTTTTTTCTTCCTTGCTCCAGAAGGTCTGCACAGCCAATACATCCGTTTTAATTTTGTCCTTTAAAGTGCTCAATAATAAGCAACTTATATGGTGATCAGAGTAGTACATAGGTGCATGACAGAATGTCACACTGATATGCTGGGGAGCAGAAAGACACAGGTGGTGCAAACATCGTATCAGGCCAGAGCAGAGACTTTGAGAGTTGAGGCTCAGTCTCACAACTCCAAGTCGAGAAAGACAGGACTGGCCTGAGAAAGGCAGTCAGGGTCAGCCAGGGGTCCAGATCCCTAGGTAAGACCATGGTGAAAGCACAAGTCCAAGGCCGAGCTAGGAACAGAAGTCAGGATCAGGTCCAGTGATGGTAACCAGGGTCAGCCTGGTGATCATCATGTAAACCCACAGTGATGAGGCAGGTCCAAGGTCAACCTCAGAAATCAGGCCCAGGGGTCAGGATCTGGATCAACAGGATAGATGGCGAGGCCTGAGCAGAGCTGAATTGAAATGTTTCTTTTCATCATAAAGAGGGGAACCCTGCAATAGCTAGCTGATGATTGTATGTGTTTTTAAGTCAGTCCTAATGAGTAAGAACCCTGATTACTTTCGGCAAGAGGCTGGAAAGAGGACTCATATCACTAGAAAATCCAAATGAGGACTGAAATTTGCCTGTTTGTCAGGGTTTTTTAAATATTACAAGTATGGGTGTTATTACTGTGCACTGTGTGCATACTAGGATGGAAGGGAGAGGAAAATAGGACTGCTCACAAGCACTGTTCAGAAGGAGAACCCTTTCTGAAGCCACTTTCACAGATGCTCCTGCAGAGACTGCAACTGCTCAGCACAGGCAGTGAGAGAAACAGTGCAGGTTCTTTCTTGAGCTCAATGATAAATGCCTGGAAACAAATGACTTAATAAAATAGTGGTTTTAATAAGATTCCAATAAAATAACAGAGTAAAAAAAGAAATATAGATTGCAACTATATCTGGCATCACTCCAGATGCTGGGAACCCTCTGTTTGTGTAGCATTGGATGTACCTTGGATCTTCCCATGGCAAGATGCACAGATCTTATCTCTGGAGAGGTTCATCTGATGATGGATCAACATGGTGAGCTTGGAAGCTGAGATGGAATTATCCCAGCCCTCCACACCTGAGGATGTTGATAGATGTTTAGAGAAGCAAGTGGTAGGACTGGGCAGAGGGAAATGAGATCTAATTAGTATCTAGAACTTGCTTTCAGTGTCTGTGGGAGACCTACAATGTAAGTGAAAGAAGGCCGGGGGCTTCCAAGCATAATTGTCAAGTTTGGAGACCCATATATACTCAAATAAACTGGAAGCCCAATGTAAATGGAGAAAAGATCAGACTTTTTTTTTTTTTTTCTATCACAAAAGAAATCATGAAAACAACTGCCATTGGCATGTTCACTTATTTAAGGCATTCAAATGTTTGACACTTTTGTCACTATAATAATGACCTAATTTACACTAATACACAAATGTTTATCTTTGAAATATACACATGGATATTAAACTGATTTATGGTGTTAATGGGTAGAGACAAATCTTAGTTCAGTATGAATGTAACTAAGAATCAAATAATAATAACAATAATAAAAAAACCCCCCAACTTTACAGAATTGCAATATTCTCAATGTTTCTTCATTTGTGCCCTCACATTTTACAAAATGCTTTTCACCCAGAGAGTGGTTTGGCACTGGGGCAGGCTTCCTAAGGAAGTGGTCATGACATCAAGCCTGCCAGAATTCAAGCTGAAGATACACATATTTTCAGAAAGAAACTCATGCAAAAGTACAATGAAAGGAATAGTGGTGTTTCTTAGTTTTAACTATGGTAGTTTATCATATTGGATTCTTATGTCAGCAAATGTTTCCTTGACATGTCATCATTTGTCCTCTGGTGTTCTTAATTTTAACTTTAGAAGTGCAGTGCCTCCAGCGGAGGGGACACTGATGCTTTCAAGGGCAAATAATCCCTTGGTGTAACTTGCTGTACAGGGTACCACTCAGCAAAGATAAAAGGCTTGCTGTTTTCGTATTTGACATTGCCTTGTAAGTATTTTTAAATGTTTCTTAATTCAGGAAGTAGTCACACCGTGCTATGAAGAAAGAGCTTATTAAGGTTCACCAAATATATAAGAAATCATTTTAACCATTCTGCAAATACTAAACAGTTTCTCACAGGACTGCAGCTTGCTAGAAAAATCATGAATGTTCAGAATGTGTTTCTGTTCATTTGTCTTGATTTCAGTGAGCATGTGAAAGTAGTAATTCAGCATACATTACACTAACTCAGCAAAAAAATCTGATTTCTTGAGCTGGCAAACCCAAACTTCTTCAAATTATTAATCTTTTTCATTAGCAAGGGAACATCAAGTATAATGTAGAAAGAGGTGTAGTAAAGGTCACTAAAAGAAGAGAATTAGACAGGAAACTTGAATTAGTAATTTGAGACAATACAAGTAGCACTTTCACTTGCAAGAAATTATTTTAATTTAAAAAAGCTATAATCCTCATGAAAGAAATGCAAATTTGAAGAGAAATGACACATTAATTGTCCTCATGTGTTTTATCTAGTTGAGTGCACTAATGGAAGTAATTGAAATGTTGTAACTTCATGCCAAGTCATTATCAAAATGGTTGAGGTCAAGGACCTGAACGCTGAGTAAACGACAAAGTTTGCTCTAATCTTTCTCATCTGTTTATGATGAATAGAGAATCTTCTCAGGTGTTCCTCATATGATGTTTTAGTTTCTGGGCATTATTTGGTGAGATTTTTGGGGTTTTTTTCTGAGCTGGTATTTGTTCCCCAGATATTCTGTAATGGTGTTATTTGCAAAAAAATTGCATGCTGTTAAAAAATATTATTTGGAATGGACATAAGTATTATTTCAACATAAGGAGCCCAGTTTCCATTGGGAAATAGGTGTTGAGTCACTGGTCTCTAAAATTTCTGAGGTTTTGATACATATTTTGAAACACATAAAGATTAATTTTATAATAATCCACAAAGTTTGTTAGAAACCTGTCTTATTAAAATTTACCTTTAACCAAAAATGTTACCCAAGGAGTTAGTGCCAGCTTTGTTCTCAACTTTGAAACAGTGCTTGTGATGATAACTGTACTTTCTTTACAAATATGATGCAAATCTCTCTGGTTTGGTTTTTTGTTTGTTTGGGGTTTTTTTGGGGGGTTGCTTTTTTGTGGGTTTTTTTGGTGGGTTTTTTTGTTTGTTTTTGTGGGGGTTTTGTTTGGTTTGGTTTTTTGGGTTTTTTGGGATTTTTGGTTAATACGGTTAATTTGGTTAAAAATGACCAAGACTCTCAAAGCAATGCAGCAGAATTAGAGGCCTAATTTTTGTTAGTTCTACCGGGAATTTTTTCCCCTCTAATTTCTAGGTAACATTCAAAAGTATACAGTAAATACATTGAGTAGAAAGTCTTACATTAGGGTAAGATTTTGGCTGTGGCCTGAACCAAAGGTCAGTGATCAAACTGTTTATATTTTCCTTTGCTTTTTTGTAGTTTTACTGTTCTGTTATTAATACTGTGAATTGCTCCATATACGCATATCCTACGTCTCTGTTGAAAGGAAAAGCCTCTTATCTCAGAAAAAAGTAGTGGTTAGAGTGCAGCCTAACACACAGTCAGCATCAGGGCAAAGTTGCTTGAATCAGAACAACAGCGTGAATTTGGGACTTCATCCTCCCAAATTAGTATCTTGGTGCTTTTGAAATACATACTTTACCTTGCCTCTTTCTGATATATTCTAAAGGCACCTCATATCTTCCAGAGAGGAACTGAAACTTTCTTTGTATCTAAGCATGTTCAGTGAAAGAAAAAATCAAAACACAAAATGTTTAGGCAATTTAATCGAAATTTATTTTGCTTATAAATTTCTCTCAGAATGTTTTACATCTCAAAGCATGCTTTATACCGAAGAACAGCATTTCAGTTTGGGTAAAAGAAAGTATCTCCCTGTCATCAAAACATTTCTCTGCCACTTCCTAGTCAATTATCAGAGCTCAAAAACTACGATTAATTTCACACAGAGAAGAGGCAGATGTTAGCTTTTTTAATGAAACGTCAGGGAATGCAAAAGCATTCATTGATACTTCTTTTGTTGTTTTCCTTTTTTCCTAGCCTCCTTTTTTTTTTTTTTTTTCCAAAGAATGTCGCATAATGGTTCTAGATATTTTGCTTCCTATTGCATGGCTGGGTATTCTTCACTTTTACCTACTTGACTTCTGTAGTTTGTTAAAGTTCTGCCCCAGGCAGCACTGACCAGTAGGACTCTTTCCTAAGGTTTACGGACTGAGTATTTGTTTGTTTAAACATAAATATATTTGCACAGCCCAGTGCAATAGAGTCAAATTCAGACTGCATAGGGAGGTTAAACAGGTAAAATATTTCCTTATGATGTGGAAGAAATACTTCCTCTAACACCTTTGGGCTTAGAGCCCTGAAGAGACCTGATCCAATGACAGAGCCGACAGCCTTCATGGGCAAGAGTCCTGCTTGTGCAAACAGCACACAATCTACCACTGTGCATCAAGGCAATGACATGAATTCATTACTTCCATCCACCCAGTCACCCAAAGTGACATAAATGGGCACCACCACCCTAAATTGGCAGATTCAGAGAAGTTCATAAAGCTGGATACAATGGATTAGTGTGACTCATATCTACTGTCACTCAGAGATATTAAACTGTCAAGACAGAATCCCAAGTGGTAAACTGAAAATTTCTGACAACGAGATAAAGTGCATTTTTAGATGATGGAAGGGATGCAAGAAAGAAATAAAGACTTTGTACACTGGACTTTGAACAATATTAGAAACCTCAAGACACCCAGAATTGTGGTGTATCACATTATTTTGAATGTCAGCCTAGACTTGTAATGTACCCATGATTTTGATCCCCTTGCCCTATTCCTGCAGAAGCTGGTTCTACATAACATGCTGGTCCTTGGGCACTCTACGCTTCCCTTGGAGGTTCCTGCAGCAATGTATCTCGCCCAGGCTTTCTTTTCAGAATACCTGTACAGTCAAATTCTTGAATGGAACTTCAAGGAATATTATAATACTCCTTCTATAACTTACTCACCTCCTCCCAGTGCAACAGTTAGCATTCAGATTCCAACAGGAGAACTTCTGAAAAATAAGAACTGTACATATGAATGCTTACTAGTATCACAATGAGCATGGTCCTGGAGAGAAAGAGAAAAGCAGAAAGAAAGGAGGCATTCAGGTGCCTCATTGCTGCAAAACTAGATGTAAGAAAACAGCTATTAGGCTAAATATGACCATGCTTATCACCCCAGTGAGGTGTCTGAAGATATCTTTGCTGGCCAGACAGGAAGGGAAGTGTTTTCTTGCTGGAAAGTAGTTGTTGGTGAGTTGCTGTCTTACACTAGCTCCAGAAAAAGCCAGCAACCCTGAAAGCTCTATTTGATGACTAGATAACTCCCAGTGAGGCCCCAAGATTGACCATCTTAATTAGCCTTGTTTAGCTTTTCTTTCTTCTTTTAGATCTTTTATCTTTCCATGCTGGTGATTTCAACCTTTGAGCTTTGAGATACTGCTGATTCTCTTGCAGCAATCCTGTCTGTAACTTTTACTTTCCTACATGTCTGTAGACAGCTATTTTGAAGCAAACTGAGTTTAGGTTATGCATCTGTGCCATATCAGACTGGGGCTATAAATGCTTGCCACACAGACACCTGGACAGCTGTGGGTGTGTGTATATGTGTGTGCTAGCTGACAGCAGAGTTACAGAGACAGGGGGTGAAGTCACCTTCCTCCTTATGGCTGCTTGTTTCCTCCCCGAGGAACTGGGAATGCACCCAGCTGCTGATGCACCCAACTGCTGGTACAGCCAGCTGCTTACTGCAGTCAAGTGGGCATTCTGTGAACTGGCACACTATAGAGAGAGCAAACAGCTCATGAAAATGAGTAAAGTTGTCAAAAGAGGGAGAAAAATATCAGAAGAAGAGCAACACTGAGGCAGAAAACAAGTTTTTTCCACTGTAAATCTTCCTCATAGTCTTCATACCTAGCTGCTCTGCAAGACAAAGCAGTTTTGGATTCTCTCTGTTACTAGAGTTATACCAGGTTCTTAAAAATTCACTATTTGGGGATGATTTATGAGCGAGATCATAGAATCATAGAGCCGATTGGGTTGGAAAAGACCTCCAAGATCATCAAGTCCAACCCTTGGTCCAACTCCAGTCCGTTTACTAGATCATGGCACTCAGTGCCATGTCCAATCTCAGTTTAAAAACCTCCAGGGACGGTGAATCTACCACCTCTCTGGGCAGGCCATTCCAATGCCTGACCACTCTCCTTAAAGAATTTTTTTCTAATATCCAACCTAAATTTCCCCTGGCAGAGCTTAAGCCCGTGCCCCCTTGTCCTATTGCTGACTGCCTGGGAGGCCAATCCTCACCTGGCAATAACCTCGCTTCAGGGAGTTATAGAGAGTGATGAGGTCACCTCTAAGCCTCCTCTTCTCCAGACTAAACAACCCCAACTCCCTCAGCCTCTCCCCATAGGTTTGTGTTCCAGTCCCTGCACCAGCCTTGTTGCTCTTCTCTGGACCCGCTCCAGCACCTCAATATCTTTCCTGAACTGAAGGGCCCAGATGCCCAGGTACTGATTGCAACAAACACTGTAGTACTTGCTAGGCAGAAAGTCCTGCTTTCCTGAGTTGAAGCTCAGTCCTACAGGAGAACTGAGATTAGCCCACATACCCAACACTGCTCAGTACTGCTGGGCTTTCAAGAGTCCACTGCACACTGCAACAACAGGTTTCTACCCGCGTGTTAAGTACCCCAGACAAGTCACTACACTGCATTTCTTCTGGGAAGGTTGTTGCACAAAAGACCTACGATATCCTTTTGAGTCTGGTGTAATAATTGTAAACAAATTCCCATTCAGTGAATTCGATATCCTGCATGTGAACCAGACATACTTCTTTGCAGGATGTTAACATTTCTATGGCATCTGCACACCTAGAAGTGAACTATATCCTGATCTTGTTGTTTTGCTTTTAACTTAAATCATATATATACATGTTAGTTTACTGATTCATATTGTTTAGTTCACTATGTTTAAGAAGTTCTCTAGCTATTTGTTCCAATTCAAGAAAACCACATATTTAATAAGACAAAAATAGAATCAACCTCAGAGAATTTTCTTTTTTATACTGAACATCAGGTATATGGATTACTTCTATTGCCACAGCCACATATTCAGACAAAAACACATTTCAACAGTCTTTGGGCTGAGTTTCTGATGCTATTCTTCCATAGACAAGTTTTTATTAATTTTGCAGAATATATCACCTACTTAATTTTATTATTTTATTTTAACATAAAATAAGCAGGTCTTCTAAAAATACAGAAAGATGAAGAAAAAAAATTCTTTAAAGTAAAATCATATGTTTTGGTAAAAGCTCTGTAACACATTCAGGTAAATTGAAATGGGAATTTTTGCAAAGATATTCCTAATGTATTATAAGTCTGAAACACTTTGTGAACTTGGAGACACCTGGTTTTGTCATTGCATTCCAGTTTATATATAACAGTCATGTGAGACATCAATGTATTGAACAGAATCACACGAATGTGATCTGCCAGTACCTTCCGTTCTCCTTCTGTAGATGAGAAATTTTTTACCATTCTTACAGATTATTCCTTTGTCAGCAGTTCTATAAAAATACACATTTGGAAGGAGTATTTTTTTTTTTATTATCTCGGATCTTTCTTCTTCAGCTTCTCATTACTTTGTTTATAACTTTCAAACCAAGGCCACTTCCAGTAGTCTAATCTTTTCTATCTTGCCTTTTTGTACCAATCTCAGCTATTATGCTATTCGTTTCTAGCACATAAGAAGTTATATAAAAAGGCTCAGATCACTTGCCACCAGACAAAGACAAGTGTTCTTTTGCTCCATTGGATTGTGGACTTGCATTCCGGCACAATTTGGTGCAGCCTTCAAGGGCGTTATAGCTCCTCATGGCTAATTAGGTGACACTGAGGGCTCCTTGATGGTGCCTGCCAAGACAGAGCAGATATCCTGGAGTGTAATATCTGTCTTTAGTCAGACAGTGTATTGCAAAGTAACTTTTCAGATAGGAAAAATGTGAGTTACTCCATGTATTTTTAAGATAACGAGCGTGGTAATTAACACTGTCTGAACAAATGGAAGGTATTAGCTTGGAAAGCAGTGTCACTGAAAACAATTTAAGGAGCACAACAGATGAGCAATTCACTGTCAGCTCCCACGTTGTGATGTGGCAGTTTAAGGATAACACAATTCTTGGCTGCATAAAGAAGGAACACTGAGAGGACTTATCTCTGCACGGCACAAATATAAAAGACATACTGTTACTTTGGACTTGGGGCTGCCTTACCTAGTCCCCTACCTTTTACCTCTCTTAATTGAATAAATGTTCTTGTCCCAAAAGACCAGCATTACAACTCCAAGCCACCTGTCATCTTCTCAGGTCCAAGGTTTGATCTGAGCAAGCAATTCACTTTTTTTTAAAGTAGTGACTTAATTAGCTAGTGATGACTACTTTTTGCAGTGCAGACGCAGTTCATGTAGCAAAAAACAATATTAAACAAAAGGCAGTCCATGTGTTCTTAACCTTATAATTTGTCCATGACCAGTCTGGTTGTGGCTGATCAATGAGCCATGACAATGTCTGAAGGCTCATAGGAGATTTGAATGGTGACATGTCCACAAAGCTCAGAGGGGGATGTAGACTTTTGCAAAGAAAGCTGAACTTAGCACAAGGAGGACTGGAGAGTTGTCTTTCTTCTGTATAAATGATAACATCAGTCAAGTGGATCAGGCATCAACTGGCGGTACTAGTTGGGTGAGTGAACAAATAGTGCCAGCTGACTGGATCAACCTCTTATCTGTCCCTCAATTAATACTCAGAGCAGAAACAGTCACACAACTTTTAATAGAGAACCTAACATAGAATGTGACCAATGCAATACAAAAACTGAACAACAAACGAAAAGGACTTTGATGAGAGTGACAGACTTGATCTGGATTCCCATCACATATTTCTTGACAGCAGCTGAGGATACTGAGTGTTTCGGTAGTGAGCATATTACTGAGAATTAAGCTAGTACTGTAATTCAACTATGTAATGCAGTTGCTATACTCTGATTATTTGTATTTGTGTTGTGTTTGAAGTATGTTGCTGTATCCCCTTGCAAAACCAATATTACAGGTAACATCAGAAGAGATTCAAATAAGTAAATCTGGTGTTAAACTTTAAATCCTCCATGTGTGGAATAGCTAAAATATATTCGTCAGAATATTGGACTCTGATGCTGATATAGGTTTGTCAGGGCTGCATCATAGACTTTGCTTTGTTGCCAGTATCTGTGTCTCATGTTTGATCTTTCATTGCATAACTTTTTATGCTTCTTGAATGTGAAAACTTCCACAGATCAATGTACTTAATTTACAATTCACAGTAATTCCCCTCATCTTTGCAATGGTTTCTCCAAAAATCATCACTCACTGAGCCAGGAAAACAGGTGTATATAGGAAGGATATATTGATATAACAGTATTTTGCCATATTTTGTAGAGTAATAATATGCAATTTGCCAATACATCTGTATTTAAAAGCCCTATGATTCCAAAATATGAGCTCTAGCACAGAAGGCTTGTCCTGAAATTGCTCAAATGAATCTGCTATCCACATTTCAAGAAGATTTCTGAAAGAATAGCAGAAGTTAAAAGAGCAAGTAGTATTTGTGGGCTAGAGGAAATAATTTATGACAAACGGCTTAACTCAATATTTTTTATCTTTTCAAGAAGACTTGAGTTGTTTGTATTCTATAAATACTTGCACAGTCAGAAAGTACCAGTTCCTGAGATGACTTTTAACCTCGCAGAATCACAGAATATGAGAAGTTGAAAGGGACCCATCAGGATCATCATGTCCAACTCCAGACCCTGCACAGGACCACCCTCAGCTTCCATACGTGCAGCAAACTCATAATTCCAACCTTTTAATTCTTATTCTGTCACATGAAGGATTTGTTTCTTATTGCATCAAAGAATAAATTTTTAAGAACATTTGTTGGCCAACTTTCTTGAATGCCTTTTGAAAGTCTAAGTAGACTTTATGAACGGAATGTCTATCCTCTCTAACGCTTGATTGTGTTTTTTTAGAGATAAATGATACATGTAACTTTTTGAAAGTTTTCTTGACTTCCCCAGTGCCTGATATCTATCTATGACTTCTCTAGTTCTGTTTTTTATCATCATTGCTAGTGATTTTTCTGTGTAAGCCTCAAATGTATTGGTCTGTAGTTACTGGATCCCACAAATATAATTAAAAATTAGTATTGTATTCTGGTTTTCTGGCACTTTTTATGTGAGAGGTTACAAACCTGAGTTACTAGCTCAGCTGCTTTACCCTACATTTTCTTAGGAACGCCTGGGTGATTTGATTTTACTGCCGGTTGTTTTATTTTCTTTGAATATCATGCTTATATTTCAGTTTAAAATGTATTCTTCATGACATTTCCCAGGCCATGGAAGAGCTCTCTTTAATGCCAATTTAACCTTTATCACAAGCTCCAAACTCTATCGCAAACTCCAATGACTAACCCCACTATAAACTCTATCCTATGAAAAAATTCAACTCATAATTAACCCCCTGAAAGCCTAATCCCAAACCAAAACCAACTCTCTAACCTCTAACCCCCTCCCCCTCATGCATGCCGTAACACCAAAGCCCTAAATCCAATCTTGGGGATAGCACCAGAGTTAGAATTCAGTTTGTTTCTGTGTTAATGCTGAATGTCAAGCTGAGGATTTGATTTATTGTTGGGGCAAAGATAACAGGACATGGCTAAAGATTATTGCCAGGTTTAGCACTAGGGTTTGCAATTACAGTTATAGGTTTGGGTAGAGTAGAAATAGAATTTGGGTTGGGATCAGTTTTAGAAGACATGGCAATGCTTGCAGCCAAAAATTTGGTTTGTCTTTATGTTTAGAGTTCAGGGACAGTGCTACTCCAATTCTTTAAATAGGAACATTTAGGTTGGAATTATGGTTCACTGTTAGTGTTCAGATTCAGAAACTGGGCTAGAGTTCAGTGTTTGAGTTTGGCTTTAACATTATGGTAGAATTTAGGATTAGGATAAAGCTTAAGATTTAGATTTTCTTGTTTAGTTAACGTGCAGTTAGGCTTAGACTGATGAGCAATTTTAAGGCAAGGCTGAAAATTCTGGTTAGAATTAGGGTTTGGGTTAAAGTTATGTTTAGGGCTTTGTTTAATTTTAGGATTAGAGTAAGGGTTAAAGATTAGGGTTTCTGTTTCATCTTGGTCAGGCATTAGGGTTTATTATAAGTCTTAATTTTCTTAGTGGTACTTTTGATTAGAGAGGTTATTTTTTAGCATTTTGTTCGATCCCACCAGTTTAACCAAGGCTATACTGAATTGGAATTATTCTGTGTCTGGATTGACATACATTTGGAGCCTAGTATGCAGTTTAAATTATCCTGATGGAAAAGAAAGTCAGATATATGCAATTTGATTTACATAAGACATGCATCTCAAGTATGCACCCAGGTGCTGTAAACATTTTTGTCTATATTTCCCATTAGGGCCAGTTGATGTGAAGTTTCAGCAGAACAGCTGATGGTATGATAAAACCAGCATCAACTCAGATCACAATCAGAAATGCAAGTGATGGCAAGGACCCAAGCAGACTATGTGAAGTTCAGTCAAGATATTATCCAGCCTGCAGAAATCTAAGTTAATCACATGGAATCCCTTCTGTTTTCAGTAGGAATACAGCCAGATGACAGCAAAATTGAAATCATGGCCAACATAAACCATCAGCCGCTAACATAAGCAACTAGAACATAACATCTCTGGAGATACTTGTAAGCAACAGGAACATAACATTTCTGGAGATACTTGGATTGACTAAAGTTTTAGTGCCATACATACTTTTAGAAGAAGCCTGGACTGATTTACAGAAGATTTTGCTATGAGATTAGGGGTTTTCACTTAAGAAAGCTTTCCTGCCTAAAAGAGGCTTCTTTCTCAGAGACAGTTTTAGATGTTTTCTCCTCCTGCATTCCAGAGAAACTCTCCCTGGTACGAGGAAAAGATAAGTTCTTGCAGAATGTTGGAAGGCTGCCACAGAGCAGGACCCAGGGATGATAAAAGCCCTGAGAAGAACAAGGGGCATGTCTTTCCCCAGGCCTGGTGTTTGAAATGCCATTATGGTTAATGTTCTTTGAGCCTAGTGTTCTCAATTCTGGAAATAAATTTTCCTACAATCCTTCCACTGCCTGGCATTTTGGCGGTACCTGCATGTTATCTGACTTCACACCATAGACATTCTGCTAATGTTAACGGAATGAAAGCAAGTCTAAAATTACAAAATTCAAAGAAACTTTCTTATACTGAAATTTATCTGACTGCATAGAGATTTTTTTCAACATTGCATTGTGGATTGCAATAGTGCAGTAGTAGACACTGCACTGCAGATGTCTAATATACTGTTAATTGTGTGGACTTCTTTTATTGTTGGGTATAGAAAGAAAGAATCCCAGAATTATATTCTTCTTATCTGAATATGGGTTTCCAATATAATTTATAATTCCATGGCTTTGTGGCATCTTGTTGTTTTCCTGTATTAAAACTGTGTGAGACTCCACAGTAATAATCTGTAGTCAAACGTGTTATTTTAGTGTGGTGCTCTTTTTATGTTGAATATATTGCTAGTAGAAAAACTGAAGCATCTTTCAAATGCAGACAGATGCAGTTGCAAGTCATCTTTCTAACCATGAATATTTGTTGTACATTACAAAGGCTAATATTTGTCATGTGTTTCTGCCTACATTCTATCTTCCACATATTATTGTATCAATAATGTCATGTGATGGCCACTTTGTGATGATAATGATTATGATTTCATTCTTTCCCAAATTTAAAAAAAACAAAACCAAAAAAAACCAAAACTAAAACCAAAACAAAAAACCAAAACCCCTTTATGTGATTTACAGCTGGGCTTGTGTGTGAGAAGAAAAAGATTTCCGCAGTGATTTTCAAAGTAGTGTGTCCTTTTCAGTTTATTAGAGGTTAACCATCCCAGGGAGTTTTTTTATACTATTATTACTGTTTTAATATATCCACTCCTATTTTAGCTGTAATCTTACACAAACCTCATCACAAAAAATATGAGTCCTAATGACACTTTTCCAAGTCACTGGCCTAGCTGGATTTTACTTGTAACTTTAGGACAAAGTCCTCAAGGAATGACGACCCATTACACTGAAAATGTGCAGGAACAGTTACTACAACCATGGTCAATTTTGTACTCATATGTTTTCCTGGATTACAAGCTGTAAATTTTTCAGCCTGGGTGAAATCTAATTTTCTGTTTCAATTCTATACTGAAGAAAGAATTTCCTTCCAGTTTGTCAGTATGAATGTCAAGCTAATTTTAAAGCAATTATTTTCAGGTACACTAAATTCATCTTCTATTTCTACTGGTTTAGATCAATGTTTTAATCAAATCTTTAATGGTTTCAAAGTTTTTCTTGTTGTAGATGGATGACATGAAAGAGAGTTGACAGCTTGTAGTTCCAGTGCATTGGCAGTTCAGAAGTTAGTATGTATTCCTTCTACTTTCACATCAGCCATGTGTGAACTTACTGTTGGTAAAAGGGAAATTTTTTCTATGTTATTAACATGAAAAGGGATATAAGAGCAACTGCTGGATAGACTTAGCACTCGTTAACATGCACTGTAGCTGTGGGACTGCAAACCTATTTGAGCAGCCTGGCTTGGGCAGGAAAAAGGAAAAGAAAAGGGCACTTGCACTCTATTCATTATGATTTTCTCTTATATCTAAGGTCCAGATTTACTAACAGTGAAACCATCAAAAATAATTAGTGTGATGCTTACAAATGGAAGGTACTTCATGTGTGTATCAGTTAAGATTTTGTCATCATATTTACACCAACATTACAAAGTCATCTGCCAGTGGGGCAGTTGTTTCTGGAATTGCTATTCCTTGCTCAGGATCCACATTTCTTCATACTGCATCTTTCTTACTAGTTGGGATTTTTTCTGCACTATTTATTATTAAACTAATATTAATTATATTATTATTAAAGACAGTAAAATAACTCATGCAAAATACATCACTCAAGGATGATAGCCTTTGTTTTCGTTTTTGAATGCAGATAGGGTTTGTGAGTGCACAATACACGACTTACTATCTTTTCACGAAATGCTTGGAAGTTGTTATCTTAAAGTATTAATTTTCTTTGGTGTGTACACAGCTAAAACAGTCCCACTCAAGATTTTCTACCTGTCTGCACAAATTAATCTTCCCAAAATGTAGCTGTTAACAAATGAGTCTTTCAGAGAAAGCTCTAGGCTAAAGATCTTGAAAAATCAGGAGCTCCTCAGTTATTTCAATAAGTTGATGAGCCATCATTTAAACGAACAACTGATTAAAACCATAGTCTTGCATTTTTTGCATTCACTTCCAGAAAAATTTAGCAATTTGTGTCACTGACGCATGTCTAAAGATGTAGATACCTTGAACAAGTGCAACGTAACGCTTTTTAAATCGTATCACACATTTCCTTTGGCTCACAACCACTAAAAAAATGCCACAGGAGACAGTCACAGGGCCAAAATTGTATGGTGTCTCCAGACTACTTTGAAGTTAACCGAGGAAACACCCCATCACTCTATCTAGTCTAGATACCTCATTTAACATAAGATAAGTTGTCTCTGGCATTAAGTCTGCTTCCACTGACTGTGAAGACATCCCAGAGGATAAACTGAATGGTGAATGCTTTTTTACAGATGGAATTCGGCAAGATGAATCCCAACTACGTAATGCCCCAAGAAACTCACAACAGACATTTGTTTCATAGGGGTCCTGTAGCTTCACAACCTCTTCAGCAATCCCACCTGGTGGTCAATGTTAGAAGGGATTATATTTTTCTGGCATACAACTTGCCCCTTCCTGTGCTGTGCTTTAAGCTGACAGCCAGCTAAACACCACACTGCCATTTACTCACTCTGTCCCAGTCACACTGGGGAGAGAATAGGAAAAAAGGTAAAACATGTAGGTTGAGATAAAGACAGTTTAGTAGGACAGAAAAGGAAAGGAAAATATTATTAATGTTTATAAGACAAAACATAAAACAAGCGATGCACAGTGCAATTGCTCACCAACCACCGACTAATGCCCAGCAGTGGGACAGCTCCCTGGCCAAGTATAGCAAGAGGGCTGTTTGCTGTTCTTTCAGGCTGTGCTATTTGTACATTTGCCACTTCCACAACAGGAACTGACTGGCTTTCTGGTACAATAACCTTCAGAGGCTTTCCTTATGGACCTTATCATGTATGTATGCCATTGCTTAATAGCATCTAGATGTAATTTAGTTGCATTTTTTCAGTCTGTTTCTCCATTTCACCAAAATCAGCAGCTCCTCCAGTGCTTGTTCAGTTCTTCCTAGTTTGGTATTGTTTGCAGATTGCCACTGTACTTTGCAAAGCAGAGTGGAAAGCTACCTGTCTGGACAGACTGAACAGTAATCACTGTTTAAAGATGGAAAAAATCTGTTCATTTCCCAGTTTCTCTAGGGCTGACGATTTTTAGTTATTCTGTGCCCGCCTGATGAATTAGACAATTTAGTTTCAAGTTCTTCTCAAATCTTTCAAATCAAGACTGACATCCTATCCTTCCATGTGGTCTTTTGTTATGATTTGGGATTCAAGGCTTCTCTAAAAATTCTAATCTTTTTACAAGGGAAAATATAACTGATTTCTGGACTGCGCTATGATATTTTAGCAATTCTGAAAGGCCAATAAGTAAGAAGCAACTTTTTTCAGATGACAGGATGTTATTTAGACTAAGGCAGATGGAGGCATTTCAGAATCCCAAAGATAACTGGTCAGATATGCAGGAGATGCGACACTAGGTCGGATTCATTGTTGACAAAAAGAGGCTCTAGAGGAATATCAACCATCAAATGTATTCTTGAACTCTAGATTAACAGGTGGAAAGAGCTGTGGCTTGCTATAGGTAGCAAATGAAAAGTCTTAGCTCTGTGCAAAACCAAAGACAGGAATACAAATAAAAAGAGGAGTAAATCCAGAAAGGTTAAAACAACATAAAACTAACATTGAAAGAATACATTCAAATTCTTCCCCGTGGTAACGTGGTTTCTGAAAGAAAGATTCATTATTCATCTTGCATGATACTTATTCATCTTGGATGAAAAATGAATCCAAGCAGAAACCTTAGAAAGGTTGGAAAGTGTAAAGTGTTCACTTCTTTTCACAAATCAGGAAGAAAAGACCAATTTACATGACGTGATCACAACATGTTCAAAACTGATTAACAGAAACATTTATAACTGTGACCCTTATTATTTTATACCATCGTTTATTCTGAAGGTTTACTAGCAACATTTATTGGCCTTTGGGATGAGAATATATGTGGCGAAAAAAGGCTGAAGTGTATCCAAAATATTATTTATAAATCTACTGTCTAAGAGCATAAACACAGAGTACATTAAGAGAGACTGTCCCATCGAAGAGTTTTCCCAGCACAACAAAGCATCATTTTAAAAATGTATCAAAAGTGAACGAAGAAGAGTGAGCAAGACTCGGAAAATCTTTACAAGCAAAAGGTTTTTGTCAGCTTTAGTAAATGCAAGATATTGTAGTCTGGAGCAGTAAATTATTACATGCAATTACCAAGGTGTATGCACTACTATAAATCAAATTGCTGGAAGGCTCTATAGCAATGTATTTCTTGTCTAATATAAAAGTACTGCAATTAGCCAATATTTCTATAGGAGGCTTTGGAAGAGAAGATGAAGAGACTCAGAGAGGTATTTGCAGAGACACTGCCAGATCTGAGCCAAGGCTGAACTCAGTACTGTGAAGGTGAGGTAGCAGGGATGACAGCACAAAGGTATCCACTAATGCAGAGGCAAGAAATAGCAGCCCGAAGTCTCTGACTGGTTCCACTGCCACTACTCTGTACAAACTGATTCACATTCAAACCCATCCACATCCTGAGACAAGATTAAGAGGCCACCAGCAATTCCATCACTGGCACCAGGGAAGAAAGGGGAATACAGAAATCTCTGCAAAGGAGGAAAGAACAAACACTGAACTTCTGCTCTGTCTGATCTTACCAAAGTCTGCCATAGTTGGATCAGTGTTTATGCACACATTCTCTTGACAGTTGCATCTGTTGTTCCCAAGAGAATCTAGATTTCTGTGCTCCCGTGGTTTGCTATAGACACAAATCTTCACTTAGAATAATCACTGTCTGATTAATGCTCAAAAGAGCCAGCACTGATGTGCATGGAACAAAGAGGACATGCTCTTCTTCACTTTCATATAAAGGGAAAAACTTCCACTCTCCCTCCCCAGCGCAGGCAATGGAGCCATGGTTCCTTACAACTCCTCCAGCAATATCAGCCGTAGAATGCTGCTGGAAGCAAGGACTCAAAATTGAGTGCTCACCCCATCCCGCTCTCCCCTGTGTTTGTTCATTCATCTATTCCTTTTCTCTGTCCTTTTTAAGAAATAAATATTTGTTTTGATTCAAGGATAGGTTTTTGAGCCTTTTCCAGAAAACTAAGAGACTGGCAAACTGGAAGCTGTTGAAAGATGAGAAGGCTGCTTAAATGTTTGGCTTTTTTTGTGCAAGGAATACAAGGGAACCTGGGTTGTCCCCTCTTCTGGCTGAGAAGCAGTAGCACTAGCGATGGCAGCTCAATACTCTGCAGCCATACACACATTTCAATAGTGACTGATCACTTCCGAACGACTAGAAGAGGCAAATCCACAGTAGACATCCAATATTGTTCATTAAGTTGAGTGACAAAATTAAGAAACAAATTCCTTCACGTTTGAGGTACAGTTGCCGTCTAACCTATTCCTAATTAGCACAACATACGTATGTAGCGGGTACATATTTTAGCTGGAAGTTGACAGTGAAAAAATATAAATCCTCTTCTGATGCTTTAGTTTTCATCTATTCATGTTGCATGAAATAATCTTGCACATTGTTGGAAAATGAAAAATAACCCTTATTGATTATCTGGTTTGTCATTCTGTGATACATAGATGAGGATTACAACTGTGGCCAAGCAGCATGGATAGCTTATTCCTGGTCAGTGGGGTTCAGAAGTGACTGATCCTTCCTGCATCAAAACACTGAATGTCAGAAGACAAGTGACAGAAAAGTGTCTTCATTAGTAAAAAATGGCTGTGAAAATTCAGTCTGCAAACATTATTTACAGTGGTGGAGGGTAGAAAAACTATTCTTTCTACTTCAGTATTTTGTTGACATTTTAGAAATTTGAAAGATGTCCTACCCTGTGTGAACATGGCAAGTTTTTCTGAGGTGTCTTTAATTAAGCCCCCACCATATGGCTTTAGCAAGAGCCAATCAAAATAATGTGCAAATATGTTTATGTGTGGATGGCTGTATTCCAAAGTTCAACAGTGCTAAATTGGCAGCATTATCTGAAAAGGTAAGATTTACTGTTTGGAAACAGGATGAAGGTTTAAGCTTAGCATTATGATTACTAGTTAAAAAGAGATCAGTTTAGTTTCCGTTTGGTGTTTTAGTAGTGCTTTATTTATCTTTATTCCTTTGCTGCAACCATGAAAGCATAGTATAATACTGTCTTCAACACTTAAGAGCTACATCTTGTACAAAAATGAAAGCATTAGGAGATAGACTTCAAATGTATGGGTCAGAAAACTGATGTTGCTCCTATTGACACAAGAAACGGCATGTTCAGACTCGGGAAGATCTGTGGACTTTAGGCTCACCAAGGGTTGTTGGCAGTTCTAGACTGCATTTGGTAGCTAGTACATACAGCCTTTGATAAAAAGTAGTCTCTGCATGTCAAAAATCATGCTGTTCTCTGGGTATCTATTACACTTGGTACTGCCTAATGCAAACTGCTGCACTATACAAATAGCGAGGACATACTATGCTAACAATTAGATTGTCTGCAAAATGGCCTAACTCCATTTGCATGATAATGAAATGGTCCACAAAAATCAAACGAACCAGAAAATGAGACTTTATGCAAACTGTCTCATACTATGTGCTGGTTGCAGTCCTTAGAGTACGATTTTTTTGAAAATTGCTAACAATTTTTACCTAGTCAAGGATGATGGATAAGTATTACAATGGGAAAGAGAATATGTAATTAATTATAATCAAGCAGCAAGAAAAGAACTTGATTTTTATAATAAGCCAAGAATGTTAAATTTATGAAATTGATGCTGTAAGAGGAAAGAATGCTTTATTTTGTGGGTACACTGAAGGCAGATTACAGCTCTCTTCTGAACAAATAGAGCTGGCTCACTACAAGTGCAGCACCACCCAGTGATTTTAGAGATCTCATGACAGAAATGCTGCCTTTCTTCCTCATAAAACTTTTTTCCTGATGCATTATTAATTTGAAAATACATGCAATCTCATCCCTCTAAGTGCCCTAGCATAGGAAAACCTTCATGCCTGTGTTAGAGAACAAACGAGTTTTGTAAAGTGTTTTCCTATTATGTCACTTGTTTCTTGAAGGGTACATACGACTTCTATCTCCAGGGCAAAGAACTTTTAATACAGCAAGGGTCAGGTTAGAAATACCAGAAGTACCTTTGAAAATAAAACATAACTGTATCTTCCTTATCTTATATCGTGATTTTATGGCTGATGTTACATTTGTCACCCAATTAATCACCAATTAAGAGTGGACACTAAAAATCTTTGTGAGAAATGTAGCTCTGTCTCAAAGATCTCACTCACATATGTATATGACCTTGGATATGAACTTGAAAAAGTAACTACTCTAAAAGCATACCTGCAAAATTTAACACCAAAGAGCTAGAAAACGTTTGAAGGATGATTGCCTGTGTAGATTTCACCACAAGAGTGTCTGGGCACTGGAACAGGCTACCTGGGGGCTTTAAAGAAATCATTAATTTTAAAAACTCAAGAGGAAAAGGTCCTGAGCAACCTGTTCTGGCACTGAAGTTAGCCCTGCCTTGAGCAGAAGGTTGGGCTGTAGGTCTCCATGAGTCCCTTCCAACCCAAACTATTCCGTGATTCCAGCTTCCTTCCTGTTTTCTGTGAGTATATGTTGTAAGTCTATAGGCACATTTTGCTGCTAAATTTAGAGCAGATGTCTTCCTAGCCAAAAGTTAGTCCCCAGCTGAGTGCTATTAGCTTAAACCTTTTTGCGACAATCACTGACTTTGGATTAGGGCCTTGCAACACAGAATTGATCTGCTCAAGGGAGGAACCAGCTGTCTTATACATCTTTTTATATTCATTCAGCATGTGGCTGCATTCTTTGTTTACTGAATCACATCCAAATCCTTCTCTGACAGTAATAATTGTATTTTTTTCCTCTGTGTGTGTGTGTGTGTGTGCACTTATTGCTGTGATATTCAAATGCTTAATGAATTTATCTTTATAAATTTTAACTGACATCTTTATACTGTCACAGGAAATAGCAATATTGCTTCACATTTTTACAGATGGGAGGTTATGATGACAACAGGACTACTTGCATGTATAAAATGTCAGTTCAGAGTTCTTCCTGGTCATGGACTTGAGTCCATAAAACTAAGATAAGCAGCCTTAGGAATGAATGCCATATGTAATCTCAGGATCTGCACTCTAAGACACATCTGTCCCTTTTTCAGAAGGTTACAGAAATGTTCTGCAATGTTTTCACTTAGAAGGTCTGTGCCATTTCACTAATTACCTCATTTTTGACACTGTTTTAACCTTTTGTTAACTAGCACAGGAAGACCTGTGAGTGACATTCTGAAAGCTACAGAAAATCCATTAGATTTCAATCATCTTCAGTGGAATTATTTTAGTTTTTTTGTTAAATTAACACTAATTATATTGGCAGGTCAGAGATTAAAAGAATAGAATACTGCAAAATGAAGAGTATAATTTCCCACACAATTTGTGAATACAGAAGTCTGTACCACAAATCAAAGCACTTTTCCTAACTGTTACATTTTAAGAAGCCATCTCCAGGTGTGATGTTTAAAGACATAATTATATGATTTCTTTTTTTTTTTTTTTCAGCTGACATCACTGAAAAACAGAGGTGTGGAAGGACTAGGCATTGTCATGATAGTATGAAAATTGATATTTTGTTTTTAAGTTTAGCTAAGAGAACTATCACGGTAGAGATATGTCCAAACTATTAAATTCTGTTTCAAACTGAAGTCATCTTTCAATTTTTAACTTTGAAGAACTCAGAGATCTTTGGAGACGTTTGTGGCACAAATCAACTTCTTGTAATGACCACAGGCAAATGCAAAGGACTGCCTCTCTTTTCACACAGACATCATCATCATCATCATCATCATCCTGGCTAGGCTTCGAGAACAAAGATTTGGGAAGGGCTCTACCCACGCTTGCTGCAAGCGCGCTGATGGCTAAAGGAGGCCAATGCGAGATAGGCAAGTCCGGTTGCAAAAGGCACAGCAGAAAGTCTCCATAGGCAGTGTTGGTGAGGCACGGCTCTTTCTGCGTTGTCTTTTCTCCTCCAGACTGATTCTGCGTGCATTCTCAAAGGAATCAGCAGCGTTATGGATGGTGTGTCTCCACGCCTCCCGATTGGAGGCCAGAGTGGACCATTGATGGTAGTCAATATGGCCAAGGCTGAGGTATTGTTTCAGAGAGTCCTTGTATCTCCTCTTTGGGGCTCCTCTCTTGCGGCAGCCGGTGGCAAGTTCACCATAGAGCACGATCTTAGGAAGGCGGTGATCCTCCATCATGGAGACGTGCCCTGCCCAGTGCAGTTTCGTTCTCAGCAGCATGGCCTCAATACTGGTGACTGCTGCCTGTTCAAGGACAGACACATTGGTTACGTAATCAGACCAGTGGATGTTCAGGATAGTGCGGAGGCAGCGCTGATGGAAGCGTTCGAGGAGACGCAGATGGCGGCGGTAGATGACCCACGATTCAGACCCATATAAAAGAGTGGACAGCACAATGGCTTTGTAGACACTGATCTTCGTGCTTTTCTTCAGGTGTTTATTGTGCCAGACTCCTTTATAGAGACCCTAAATCACCCTCAATCACCTTGGCTGCGAGCTGCTTTTTGCTGACGATGCCGCTCTCATTGCTCACACAGAAGCAGCTCTGCAGCGCTTAACATCCTGCTTTGCAGAGGCTGCTGAGCTTTTTGGGCTGGAGGTCAGCTTGAAGAAGACAGAAGTTCTCTTCTAACCTGCACCTCAGAATGCCTTCCATCACCCCCACATCACCATAGGTGAATCAGAACTCAAGTCAGTCCAGCAGTTCACCTGTCTGGGAAACATCATGTCCTCAGATGGTAAGATTGACCAAGAGATAGACAACAGGTTAGCAAAAGCATATAGTGCCTTTGGAAAACTCTACACAGACATACACCTCTATGTATATATATATTTTTCTGCCTTTCTTATTTCATCAAAGAGCACACGAAAGTACCTCCTGCTGTGGCTTGGAAGCATGTTCTGACAATGGCTGTGTCAGAGAAGTGCACAGAGTGCATGTGGAAATGATTGAAATCAATGGCAAAAATATTGATTTCCGTGGAGTCTGATTTCATAAAGTAAGGACAGATAGTAAAGTCTAAATATGTAAGAGGAGAAGGAAACATTGGGGGAGAGAAATCAAACACACCACCTCCAGTAGGTGGAGATGACTAAAGCCATGCAATTTCTTCCTGCTCCAACTCCAAGTAAATCCAGGTCTGCTTCCATGGCAGAGATTGTTGCAGTAGAAGCCTTCTGTTTTATCTCAAAAAAAACCCCAAAAAACCAAAAAAACAACTTGGGGCTACTGACCACATGCATTTGTTTTAGAGTCTTAACTTTCAGGTCATGGACATGTCATAGCACAGCTCAAGTGATAATCCAAGGCTACTAGAAATGCAAGCACCTCAATACTCTACACTTAGTTTGAAAAGTGTCTGAAAGTTGATTTTTCTAATCCTAGACATTATTGTAACTTGTTCATATTCATATTCATGTTTTAACACACAAAAAAATTGCAGACAATTTGAAACAACCCTCTCAACCATTCCCTGTCTTTCTCTTCCTCTTGTGTTTTTTATCTACTCCCTTTCACCACAAAATGTTGGTTTATGTCCTAGATAATGAAGTGTGGATGAAGAAAAATAGTTCCTCTTGTGTTTTCTTCCACTAGCAGTCAATGCTGACTAGCAGAAGTTTCCATACATCACTCTTGCGGAATCTTGAAGAATTATTTCAGCCATGGAGAGAAACAAACATTGTTAACGGGAAAATAAGACAGCTGGGAGTATTATATCGAGCTAAATCATCCTGCTATAACAGTACTGTGGTACTGCAATTCAGCACCAAAAATAATGAGGGTTTTTTTTCAACTAGTTTTCTTTATTTTCCACCTACACAGGAAATTTTTATTTCTTTTCACTGTCTCAATCTGATCAAGAAAAAAACATATGATTTGCTTGGTTCTTGCAAAGAAAAAAAAAAGAAAAAATAGGGATATTTCTTTGTTGTTTACCATCTTAAGTGCAGTATTTCTCTGCCTATGTTGCTGACAGTATTCAGCTCGGAGAGTTTTCACTTTCCCTCTGGACTGGTTATGCGGATTCATTCATGTCTACATTGCTGCAAGCACTCTTGAGTGAAGTGCTATGTCCATATTGCATGGCACTTGAAGGGATGTCTTTCTCTGTACCACATCGCAAAGAGCTTTGTGCCTTCTCATAGAGATGCTTTTCTAGCATAACACACAATGTGCTGCTAGTTATCTCCCTATATGGCATGTGACTGCTTCAGTAGCCTCCACAAAGGGCTGCAGCCTCACAGTCACTGCCTACAGTTAAATCAGACTACCTGTTGCACCATCTGCTGCTCTGCAGGCTGCTAGCAACTCTGATCCTTTGGGCACTGCTGCGTTTTGTCAGGCTGATTTGCACTTTTGTAGGCCACTGGCAGAAGTCTCACCATCTACAATAGCATCTGGCAAGTTGCTTGCTGTTTGCTAGCATGCCATTTGAACAAGACATCCAGGAGACGCAGGCTGGCCACCAGAATGGCTGCTAAAAATGCAGTGTGCCACTCATGGTCAGTAGCATCAGTCTGGCGGACTACCTGAGTTGCTGTGGCCAACAGTTTTCCCACAGTGGGGAGAGATTTGGGAGCTAGAAAACCAGTACCCACTGCTCTGCAGGTGGGATAGGCTGGAAGTTCTGGGAGGCTCATACTGAGATCCTTGGGAGGACCTGTCAGCTCCAGCATCCCACACCAGCCACTGTTCTTGTGAGAATTCATGCTCAATGTAAGGGTCTGTGTGGGCTTCCCTCTTGCCAGTCAGTTCACAGTGGGTCTGATAATAACAGAAAACTGTGAAGCCTTTGCCACAACCATCTTTTAACAAGTCATCCATGTTACTTACCTTCCTGAGACAGTAAGAGCCTTAGCTCATTTCAGCCACATTAACTGCATACCCGGCTGCTCACAAGGCAGTGAATGCTGAGGAGAGGCTGGACACCAAGATGTCCTGAACCATACAAAGTTCTGGCTACATATGGGGCAACCTGTGTGAGAACATTATTGCCCTTCCTTACAGACCAGTTGCTGTTGCATTTGGCCTTCCAGCTTTTGCTTGTCCAGCCTGAAACTGGGCAGTTGCCACAGTTCAACATGCAGCAGAGAAGACAGAAAAATATAAAAGTTCTGCATCTGAGGTTACGTGCCTACAGGAGCCCGTTCACTCATTGACACAGCAGTCTGGAAAGGCTATAGAGTGGGTCCCCTCTGTCCTCACAAAGCAGATAACACAACACCTTCCAGAGCAAAAATGTACCATTTTTACTCTAGAAATTAAAGAGCACATAAAGAAAAAACCCTGTTATTGCACAGGATGCATCCTGAACTTCATTAGCAGACCTTTCAGACTGATTGACCATTGTAAGGGTGTGGGGAATGTGAGACCATCTGCTTCAGTAAGTTACCTGGCTAAGCACTCTTCATTATAAACTAAATAACAAATAACCAGAAATGGTGATAAATTGAACACACAGATACACAAACCTGACAGGCAGGAGACAGTAACGAAAACCAGAAGTGCTCCGACAGTGAGTGATAGTTCACTGAAAAAGGGCAGTCTTGAAAAGGGTCAACCTGAACCTTGTAACTGATAAGAAGGTGGAAACAAGGCTGAGTATTATGGGATGTTTGAGGGGCCCTGTGGACTTTGCACAACTTAATATGAAAAGCCTAAAGGAAGGGCCAAAGGCTGAGAAATTATGTTCAGTGTGTATCTGTGAAGAACAAACTTGAGAAAATAGAGAAAAGATAGAAAAATAGGGTGTTTAAACAGTCTGCTGGGCAGTTAACTTGTCTGAGCCCTGTGCCTGATCACAGTCTAAGCTATTTAATAATTTTTTTTAAAAAAAATTTTTTCCTGTGGAAACCCACTTTTTATCCTCTGTGTGAGTCCTGTAAGATATGTATGTCAGTATCTGGAGACATGTGAGTGTATGCAACTGCAGAGAAGACGTGAGACCACAGTGCAAATGTACTTGGTGTGTTTGTGAGTGTGTTTGTGTGTGTGGAAACCTTCCCAAGCTTGGACCCACAGGAACTGGTTAGCTCACTCCAGAGCAGGACTCAGTCTAACAGTGTGAGTAACTAGGAGTCACGTGTTTGCATTTGCATCTGGGCAGTAGTCTGTACACAACCTTTGTTTGCAATTGAAGGTTACCAGCAATTCCTTGAAATGTCATTTAAGAACAAGTGTTTGACTACTAGAAATAGTAAAATATTGTGTTTCTGATGTTGTAAAGGTTATTTACAGAGATAGATGCAGTGATAAGTCAGAATAATGCCGCATGAGATTGACATGTATTTCACCTCATTTGTAATAGCTGCTGTGAGGAGGCCTGTTGAGGTAAATGGTGAATGCACCTTGACATTTCCAGCTTCAAAAGCCATAGGGAAGGATTTATAGCCACTGCAATTTTGTAGTGTTGCTCTGGAAAGAGAAAAAAAAAGAAATAAGGAATAGTTTAAATGACATCAAGATGGAAGTATTCTGTAAAGAGAAATAAAAACATTAACCCATTCAGTCTTTTCACAGGCTGTAGCAACAAAAGAATGATCCTTTCATACAGTCTGTATTAGCACACTATAACTCAGAGAAGTTGTTAAAAACGTATACAAGGACGTACTATGCATTTCAAAAGTCTTCCTGAGAACAACTAGGACACAATACGATAGTTTAAACTAGCTCAGTGCTATTTCTTCAGTCGAAAGTACAGAGTTCTACGTATAAAAAAATAATTTTTTCATGTTTATGCCAAAAAGCATGTCAAATTCTATGAATAACCACTAGAATAAAAGTATTTAATTTTTAGAAATGGCATGTCAGACTTTAATAGTAACAAACCGTGGGAGTGAGACTTTTTGCCAGCTGTTCCTTCAGGAAATAATCTTTGAGCTTTAAAGGTTTGGTAACATGTTACGTGTTTTTAAATGCGCATGGTAGAAATTTGTTGTGTCTTGCAGGACAGGGTTAGAGACTGATCAGACCAACAGTTAAGGAGAACTGCAACGTGAGCTCCAGAAGAAGCTCTGAATAGGTAACATCCTTGCCCATCTCTCCTGAATGCAAAATATTTCATCCAGCCATGTCTTACCACTGTCATTACAGAGAAGTCTCTAGAGTATCTAGAACCATGCTGGTCTTCTAAACAAAACCTTTCACACCAGGACTTTAGGAAACCCAGTATTGCAGTAGCTTTTTTGAGAACAAGTCTAGGTAACTTGATGTCATTCACCTTGCCAGGGTGTCATGAGTGAAAAAACCTCAACTCAGGGAATTTCAGTGTATTTATTTTATTTCCAAATAACATAAACTTTTAATTTCAGATTCAGGTATTGAGAAACAAAATGGTTTCTTTCTGTCATTCCTTTTTTTTTTTTTTTTCCTGCTGCTCCTTCCTTCTTACTCATTTCCTGTGCTCTGCTGTGGGTACTCCACTGGGTGCAGTCCCTTCAGGCTGTACCTGCTCTAGCAAGGAGTGCCTTGTTCCGAGTGTTCCGAGCAGGGTTTCCAGCTGTGTCCCCCAAAACCTCATCTCCCACATCCCTTCTCCTGTATCTTCCTAGTGTCCCCTTCTGTGGGTGTCCTCACATCTCCCGTGTCACCTGTCACTGGCAGGAACCCTTTCTGTGTTTTCTACACCTAGCCCTTAAAAAAATATATGCCAGCAGTGGCACTATGTTCTCCTTTGGCTGAAGTTTTCGCATGCAGTGCAATAGTGCTGTCTTTTGCCAAGCCAGTGGGAGCTGACTGCCTGACACAGAGTGGTTTATGCCTCCTATTCAGGGCATCTGCTCCCCAAACCCTGCTGGTTGTGTCCAACACACAGGGGCAGGAGGCAGCAGGGGCAGGCTGCTCTGCTGGGACAGGCAGCCAGGAGCATGAGCAATAGCAAAGCACTCAATGCCACGTGTCACACTAACAAGGGAACGGCCCCACAGACCTGAGCGAGGTGAGCAGAGCAGGGTTAATGACAGTCACTAAGTCCAGCTACACGTCTGCATCTCTTGATAAGTCCATAGCGAGTATGAAATCACACAAAGAAGTCAAGTAAGCAAGCCACAGCCATGTCCTGTGTCAGATCCAGACACAGTAAGGAAGCCACAGCCATGTCCTGTGTCAGATCCAGATACAGTAACCAGGATCAGCCACAGCTATTATCGTTTAGATCAATAAAATGTTTCCGCAATTCAGGAATTAGACCTTCTTCTTGCCAGTAATGTGACAATCTACAAAAAATATTAATGGATGTCTGTTTATATATGGTATACTGCAATAGTTTGTTGGCATCATGGAATGGCTGCAGCTGGACAAATCAGTTCAATGCTTATTTAGATTATTTAGAAATTTAGAATTATTTAGAAAGATCAGCAATTTGGACACTAGGAATGGATGTGGGAGATGAGGTTTTGGGGGACACAGCTGGAAACCCTGCTCTGCTCACCTCACTCAGGTCTGTGAGGCCGTTCCCTTGTTAGTGTGACATATGACATTGAGTGCTTTGCTATTGCTCATGCTCCTGGCTACCTGTCCCGGCAGAGCAGCCTGCTCCTGCTGCCTCCTGCCCCTGTGTGTTGGACACAACCAGGCAAAAGACAGCACCAGGGAACTGGTGAGGCAGGCTCCAGGACAGGCCAGGAAACCAAGTCTATGAGTACATGCATGGCCAATCATGCCCATGGATATTATTCAGGATTTCTCTCATCACAGAGGCTGTTCAGTCTGTAGACTGCTTTTTTTTCATAAACAATTTGTATTCTAGAGACAACCACTTCCTGTTTTATAAAATTTAGTTTTGGTGGAAGTTGGATATTTGATGTTACTTGGCATTAAGATCTCTCTGCAGAGTAGTCATTGTACTCTTGGGCAGGCAATAGTTTCATCTTAATACCCTTGCAGAGCAGTACTGCATTCAAAACATGCTTCCCAGGAAGGTACAGGCACCCCAGGAAACTGCCTGACACCATAATCTCCTTTATCAGAGCATATTGCCTGTCTTTTGTTCATAATAACTTCTCATTGTTGTTATCCTGGCTTCAATTCAAAGCAGTGATCTAGAAATGAAAGACTGTTTTTTTCTTATCAGACTCAGGAGTCATTCAGCTTCCATCTCAGAGATGGTGTTTAGGAGCAATGATTTAATTTTGTAGATTTCTATAAACATCCTTAATGATGTCATTAGAATTCTCAAGACTAAAAGGTAGCTCTCCCATTTCAAATTGTCACATTAAACACGCATGGCCTGTTCCAACTAATTGAATTAATTTGCTGTTTCAAGAGAAAACAAAAAGAAAATATCTGAGACCTGAGTTTACTTATGCTGCTACTATTTTGAGTTTGGATTCCAGAATTGAATGAACCTGGTAATTATTCTGACTGGACTTTCTTTTCTCCCTTGAAAAACAGTAAATTTGACAAAAATACTTTCTTTTGTCATGACCCAAACTTTTAGTGAGTGTCAGTCAAATTCATGGCATATTCTTAACAGTGAAATATTTTTGAAGAGCAGAGAAAAGAATCTGTTGGAGTTGAATAGTGAGAACAATACATTCCAGTTGTAATGTTTTGGTCTCATAGGTGGAGCAAAAGAAAGATGGGTTCCTTTTCTCCTTTTCTTTCCCTGGTTTGGGGACATTAGGGAGGGAGAGACAGATTTGAATGCCATTGCCAATGATTTTATAAAGAGATCAAGAGAAGAATGCTTTATTTATGTTTTTGATAGCAGCCCCAAAAGACTGGTCGAGCTCCCTCTAAAATCAAAAGTTATGCTTCTCTTACGTGAACTACTCCTGGCGCTAGACATGATAATTTTTAATGACAAAACCTCAGTGGTCCAGCAAAAAGGATTGTGTGCCTACATTATATTGCTGCTCAGAAGACATAAAGAGGTGTGATGGTGTCTCATCTCTGGTGCTCATGTTGAACCTCTCTGAAAATAGGAGGTGAGCCAATTCAGTCCTGTGCTGAAATAAAATGAAATTGATTTGCTCTTGCGCATCACACTAGTGAGCCCTCTGCATCTTTGTGTGCTAACATCTTAGTCATAATCATCGAATCACCATCACTGAATGGTTTGAATTGGAATAGACCATGAAGATCACCTAGTTCCAATCCCCCTGCCATGGACAGAGACATCTTTCACTAGACCAGGTTGCTCCAACCCCATCCACCGTGGCCTTAAACACTTCCAGAGACAGGGCATCCACAGCTTGTCTGGACAACCTGTTCCAGTGCCTCATCACCCTCACAACAGAGAATTTCTTTCAAATATCTAATCTAAATTCACCCTCTCTCAGTCTGAAGCCATTATCCCTTGTCCTATTCCTGCATGTCCTGGTGAAAGTCCCTCTCCAACTTTCTTGTAGGCCCTCTTTAGGTAGTGGAAGGGGCTATAAGGTCTACCTGGAGACTTTGCTTCCCCAGGCTGAACACCCCAAAGTCTCTCAGCCTCTCTTCATAAGGAAGGTGCTCCAGCCCTCAGATGATCTTTGTGGACCTTCTCTGGACTTTCTCCAACAGGTCCACATCCTTCTTAAAAATCTTCATTTATTCACTAGTAATACTTTTTAAACTCTTTATTTTACTTGTATAATGGGGTTGAATTATTCATCAAGATATGTAAAGTAAAGCAATGGTATCGCAAATTCACATAGTTGCTGATTGTTCCTAGTTAATTTCTTAAAATGACCTTCAAATACAACATTGAATACCTTGTAGTAAAGCTGTAAAAAAGAACTACTTTTGGACGAACTGATGCAAACTTAGAAATAAATTTTCTGAATAGAGGAGTCAAATGCATAAAAAAGCAGCAATCCAGCAGTGAATGATTTGAATTTAAAATTAGTTTTAATTGTAGTTTATGCCCTGTATTTCAGGAAAAGAAAATTACAAATACGTTTTTTCCATTCCTCAGAGCTTTCCTAAAACATAAATGGTATTTTACTTTTAGTTTTAAATTAGGCTCATTGTGAAACTATACTACTAGATCCAAGTGCAAAATTAAATTATATATATAAACCCATCAATAATAAATTCTACTGAACCTCTTGAGCTCAGCCAATTAATTGTTGTAGCAAAAGAAATCACAGTTTAATAACATTGAAGTTATTAATTTTACATCAGTGAACAACGTTCACTTTTGTTGTCAGTCCCACCAGACCAAGATACACATGATCCCATTTGGTTGTAAAAAGAACCATTTGTTTCACATTTTAAAAGACATTACTAGAGAGCATTAAATTAATAGTTTTCATAATGTGGTAGGAAATCTGAAGGGCCAACACAACATCTGTAGTCTATAAATTCTTTTCACTGAAGTTAAGATCTGATATAGCTAAATCAATGCTAATTTGGAGAGCCTCGTGAATCCACAATTAGTCCTTATCATTGCATTGGAGGTACATATCAGGTTTTCTTCCTTTTTTCACCACACTACTCAGCATTACTACTTGCAGTGTAAACTTTTTTCAGTCTCCAGACTGTAACTGGCAGGACTCAGTCTTCTGTAATACTTTTCTGGGAAAAACTACATATCGATCTGGTTCTGGCCAAGACAGAAAATTGATGCTGCTAAACTTCTTTATGCTGTATTCAGAAATAAAAAAGCTGACATACTGATAATTGCTTAATGATTCTGATTATCTTAGCACTGCTTGAGTTGCCTCCATCAGTTCACCTGGATTATTTACACCATTTCCTGTACTGACCTTGGTTATATGTCTTTCGGGAGAGACATTGTCATTCTGTATATGGCTAACTGACCACCAATTCACAGTTTCAGTACTAATACATGTAAATAACATTACATGCATTTGTACATACATTACAGCGGTTTAAATTGATTCTTAAATGTGCTAAATATTGGTCCCAAGTCACTGGATCTGACTTTGAATTTAGGCATGCTGGAAGCTCAGAGTTACACCAGATGACAGAGGCACCTATCAACTTAAATTATGCTATGATTCTGTCGTCTGGAGTGTTCTCATTTTCATATTTATATATAACTATACTCACTCCTGTAAATTATATTAATTGCTGCTCATAACCGAGATTATTCATATCACAGCACTATGGTGACTGAAGAGTGCTGCTAAAAGTGCATTACATCTCCAGTAAACATTAGGTGTGTCATCACCTTGTAGAAACTTAAATGTGTAGGAAAAATATCTTCCAGCAAAAGAAAGAAAAAGCAAACAAAAACCAAATACTTATTTCTCTGTAGATACTACTAGCGGTAAGGACATATTTTAAGTTTGGAGAACTAAGATCTCACTCTTTTCACAGGATGTCATAGAGAAAGTCTAAATAGCACTCTTTTTTTCTTCAATTTTCTTTTATGCTGAATGGAGACACTTACACTAAGACAGCCTGACATTAGCAACAGAGGTTGGTGAACATTATAGAGTCTGACAACCATATTGGTCTGAACTTCTGAGTGTATTCACTTCTGCTGTGTTTGTACATTGCCTTTCACAAATGGTTTCTGTAAGCACTCATGGTGCTGTGCAGAATGTGTGGGACCCCTTGGAGACATTACAATGAAATTGCAGACAGCAGTACTTAAAGTGCTTTATTTTAACCAGTGTGACTGCTTAAAAATAATCACAGTCCTTTATCAATATGGTTTTATATACCTTAAATGAATCATAAGTTTTATGTATTCTCAGTAGAAAATGTTGCATAATTCTCACACAGGTTAAAGAAAAATTGTTATGTACTTCCATGTGTTCAAGGACAGGCACTAAAACTAATTTTCAACAATACCTGTAAGTACTCTCTTTCAACAGTACTTGTAAGTACTCTCCAAGTAAACTAATTATTTTGTTTGGTGAACTTGTTCAACCACATTTAAAGCTATTAGAAGAATTCATGTATGTTTTGAAAAATGGACGTAACCATTAACCCCACTCAGCAACTAAGCTCCACAGAGCTGCTTGCTCACTACCTCCTGGTGAGATGGCGGAGAGACTCAGATGAATAAAAGTGAGCATGTGTTGAGATAAATACATTTATTTTTAAATACATGGGATATCTCACGGGTTGAGCTAAATACATTTTTACAGAGATAGCTGTGGAGGACCAAGAATCAGCATGGGAACGATTTCAGGAATGGAAGAAGATATGCAGTGAATGAAAGGACTTTATTATGCAGACTTTACCATTATCATGTGTTTACAAATATAGACATTGCATGTTTCCCGGAGATTTGTATTTCCCGGGCGTGCCCAGGCATGCCTGCTTTCCCACGTCCCCGCTCCCCCTCTCTGATTGGTGGAAGAAGCTGCAGAGAGGAGACAGCCACCATTCGCCCTTTCCTTCCCTGGTTCCTCCCCCTTTGCCTGTGTCCCTATCCCAGTTCGTTTCCCTGGTTGTCTGTCTCATGCTCCATTCCATCTTCTGGTACATCCCCCATCAGAGTTTGTAGAAGCCTTGTGCTCCCCCATTAAACTGAGCATTGCATCACAACCTTCAGACCTCGTCGGATCCCTTTGTGCAGTGCTTCTCTCCTTCCCCCCTTTCGGACCACGACAGACAGCAAATGCTGTGCACACGAGCAAAGCAGAACAAGAAACTCATTCCTCACTTGCCATGGGGAATGAATTTCCTTGTGTCACTGGTCACGACAATGAGGACATCAGTGCCTGCCCCTCTGCTTCCCCGTGTGAGGAAGCTGTAACTGCACTGAGGTCTCCCCTCAGTCTCCACTTCTCCAGGCTGGACAGACCAAGTGACCTCAGCCGCTCCTCATACAGCTTACCCATCTGGCCTTTTCATTCCTCTTTCATTTGTACAATGTTCTTCCAGCTGAGATCCCAAACTGACCAAGAAAAATTATCACAGTTGTGTGGAACTTCTGTGAAAGTAATATTAGTGGCACAGTTGGAACACAGAATCTTGAGCTACTGAAGTCAGGGCTAAAGCTGCAGTCTCTTAGGTGTGTCCTCCAGGGAAACCCACAGAATGCAGGAAAGAACGACCAGGTTCAAAAACCCAGGGTTATTCCTAACTCAGTAAACCTCCCTCTCCCTTCCTCCCGGCTTGTTTTAGTAATTTGTTTCTAATATATGCCGAAAAAGATAAATCTGTGTTTCCAATAAGAAAATGTAAAATTTATATATATA
>VWZG01000585.1:232409-338472 GCA_013396735.1 Grallaria varia
TACACAGTCTTAGATATTTAGTGATTCCATGGATTTCTTGGGGTGCAACAAAGGTGTCAAGACGATAGCAGCAAAACTCTGAAGGAGATTTGGATTTTTGCCAAGATGCTGAAAAGAGTTCCCAGGTTCACATTAACTTGTGGACAGACCATACTAATGTATTGTGACCTTGAAACTTCGCATACAGACTAGTAATGTGATTTGAAGTGCTTACAATCTAAAAATTTTTTAATTTCTCAGGCAACTGTTTCATGTTTGTTTGCATTGGTTTTATCTTTATTTGCTATTCATACAGATGATTTTAGTTAGACAAAGCAAGAAAAGAGCCAGGCTTTATAAAATGAAAGTGTAGTAAAACTTTGATAATGAATGTAGAAAAAGTGTGATTTACTTTTGACATAGCAATTGCTTTTTACTAATTGAGGAGTTAGGTCATTAATCTTCTGAAGTGCCAGGTTGAAGAGACTGTAGGATATTTGCATTGTGTTGTGGTACAACATCTCAGCTACAGAAGAAAGAGGTAAAATAGCTATTCACAGCAGAGGAGAGCTGGCGGAAGGCTATCTGGTTGGATATTAGAATTTGAATTGGAATTTGGACAGGGTTAAATGACATAGTGATTAATGAAATGTAAATATAAAAGAAATATGAATATAAATTAAATATGTGAATAAATTAAAATTAAAATGAAGCTGTTAATGAGTTGCTTCTCGGACCTACATCCAAGCACTGTTTGCCATTCATCCTCTGCTGCAGTTCCATCATTGTTTCATAAAATTAACTATTTTCATTGCTGAAATAAAATAAATTCAGATCCTGCTTGTTTTTGTGCAAATACCTTCCTCTTACAATAACTTTAACAGCTTTTTGGGCAAAACCTGAAGAAACATATGAATCTGAAAATAACCAACTAAAAAAAATCCTTCTCAAACCACACCATCATAACACCCCCCCTCCTTTATCTGTATCAGAAACTGTCGTTATTTCAATGTATTAGAAATAAAAAAAAAATTATAATCAATTGTTACCATCATTTTCCTATCAGTGTTGCTTTGTGATAAAATTGAAGCATAAGGCATGCCATTTAAAGTGTCTTTCATATAGATTATCAATATTCAGCACCATATTTCGGATAAGAATGTAAATTTTAATCACCAATCGTATTTCAATTTAGCATAGTTTTTCTTATGGAAATATTTTTGGCAGCAATTTCTAATGTTTATACAGCCTACCCCAGAAATTACTTCATCTGGATAGATTGCTAGACATCATACTTCATTCCTAACATCAGAAAATGTTGAGATTTTAATGCTCCAACAATCCATTTCAAATGATCCCTATAACCAAAGGATTGCTTTCTGCTGCCAGTATGAAGAGCAGCCAGATATCTAATTCTAAACAAGAAAAATCACCTGGGATTTTTGAAGGGTTTTTTCTTTTTTTTTTTTTAAGTAAGAAATTTCAAAGTACCCGTGAGAGGAACATGAAACAGAACGGGATTTATTTTTACCACTACCTAGGCAGAGGGAATGCCTCACAGGTCAGTAGGTAAAAGTATTTCTGTCCAGATGGGAACACAGAGCCCAGAAAGAATCACAGTGTTGGTTCTAGATCATGTCACCAGGGAAAGTCACCAAATCCTCCAGGGAGATCAAATAGTGTAAGCAAGCATAACCAGTGATCCCAAAGGTGTAAACACTTGGAACTGGAAGCCGAAGTGGGGTTGCCACTCTTCAGTTCAGGGAAGAATGAAGCAACAATGGTGACAGCCAGCCCCTGATGATGGAGATGGTGCACCCTTACTTTGACAACACCAGCTAATCATTACTGTCATCTTGCACATCATCATGAAGGCTGCAATAAAACATTGAAAACACCCTATATATTTCAAGGGGGAATTGTCCTGAACTTTTTAACACCTGAATGGACAGAAAGGAGGAATAATGGAAAAAAATAAAGACATTTGGAATAAGAATCAAGTTAAAAATTCCTCCATGATCAAATAAAACAGAAAATTGAAGACAAAAGACTCTATGGAGAAGAAAGAATCAACCAAAGACTGTTTGCAGAGAGTGATTTAAAAGAAGAGGAATTATCTAGCAAGAACAAATGAGCATACAGATACTTCTGTACGCAGAAAGTAAGCAAAACCTGCAGAACTTATCTGATTATTTTTATGCATTGTAAGAATGATATTTATTCTTTCTCTTTGTTTTCCTTATTTTAAAATGTTATTTATCCAAACAAAGGCATTCCATTTTATTCTCTGGTTGCTTAATTTCATTAAAAGCCTGTAGACGAGGTGCTTTGTCAGAGGTCTTTCAGAAATCCATTTTGACTCATTTATTTTCCTGTTTGTTAAAGAATAGCAGTGATTTCTTCTAGTCCTGCCTTATTTTTTAAAAAAGCTGTGTTGACTTTTCTTAACCAGATAATGTTTTACCAGTGCTCACCAATTCTCTTCTTTATTAAATTTCCTGTTATTAGGTCCTTAGAGATATCAAGTTTACAGATCTGCTGTTCCCAAAGGGACACTGGAAGCCTCTTTAAAAGCTGATGGCAGACCAAGACCTTCTCAAGCAAGAGACACAATGCCAACCTTTATAATTCTACACTTTATATCTCTTGGATAAATGCCATCTGGCTCCAGTAATTTTTTTATTGTGCATTTTTTGAGTTTGTTTCTTACCCTGTTCTACACTCTTTTCCATTCTCAGCAAATGATCTGATTATTGCCTCAGAAAAAAAAAGGATCAAGCATGGAAATTTTCCTATATTCTTTCATAATAAACACAGACAGAGAACTGATTTAGTATCTGTGCAAGGTCCTGATCTTTTCTGAGCCTTCTTTTTCTGCGTTGTTCTCCAATTAGTTCAAAATACTTGCAACTAAGTTTTCTGCTCCTAATATACTGCGAGAAAAAGTTATTATCTTTTATTCCTTCTGTTAATTGCTCTTCAAAGATTTATTGTGATTTTGTATAAAGACACTATATCATCAGCAACTTTTAGGAGGCATTTTAAGCTAAGATATGCAAATTGACATCTAAAACTCAATTGGTCAAACCCACTAGAAGACAAAACACCCCAAATGTAGTTTCTTTTAATGGAGGTATTAATAAATTATATACTATTATTTAAATATTACTGCACTGTGGATCTTCAGAATTCACAGCACCTGTGAAAAAATAATCCAATGTATAGCTTCTCCTTAGACCAGCACCTAGATCATGATTGGGTCTTAGACATCCCTGATGAATTATTAAGGAAGAGATATGAAGAAAGAGGTCCCTTCTGACCTTACCCATTTTATGTTTCTGTGAAAAGACATTTTCTTTAACCACAAGAAAAGCAAAATAAAAGCAGTGATTTGTTAAAAATGCAAATACTAAGAAACTCTGCAAACTGTGCAAGAAAAGCCAGTGGGGAAAAGAAAAAAAAAAAAAGATGAACAAAATTAGTTACTATTCCCCTGACATAAATCTAAAGTTTTCAGCAAATGGGAAGAAAATCTATTTATCACTTAAAAAAAACAACAACTCCCAGCTAAAAAATTGATTTCTATACATTATTATTATATAACTCTCCAAAGTCTGATTGTGTTTTAGGCATCTCATGGATTTGTGGAAAATATTCAAATCCTACCATTTCAATTCAAATAGTTTAAATCAAATAGTTTAAACTAAAACACATACTATCTATCATTTAAAATGGCATTTAGATAAAGAAAAGTTTAATAAAAAAGGCACTCAGCCACAGCACAAACACATGGGATAGTTATTTGGTTCTTTTGAATAATTTGATATGTTTCATAAGAACTGCTTTTTTATTTCCTAATGTGATTCTTTGGAGGTTCTGTTTGAATCACTGGAGCACTCCCTTCATGGTGTTCTTATAATCTTTTATTTTAATTTTTTAGTTTAATTACTTGGTGGCTTTCAGCTTTCTACAGCTGAGTTTGATACACGTAGCTAGATAAATATATAGACCTAGAGAGACAGATACATGGCTTTTTCAGTTAGGATTTTACAGTTTAAAGAAAACTAGTAATATGAAAACCCACAAACCAGCAGCAGAGCAGATAAGGAGAAGACAGAAATACACAGGATTAAATATTTGTACCCTGAGGTGGAACAGGCTTCTACTTCAGTGCATCATGATTATGGTCTTGATACTTGCAGGCACACTCAGTTTGACATTAGCATAAAAATTCGAGGCTTTGTACCAAGAGAAGAAAACCAGAAATTTGTCTGTTGGTTAATTTGCTCTGTATAGAATTTATTATTCATCTCTATCCTGCAGAGTCAAAGCCAGATTACAGCACAGTATCAGCGTGGTTGCAGTTAGGCCAAACATTTTCCTTCAAAGGCAAAATCCCTTGGGTGCTCTCAGAGTCGCATGAGCACTGCTATTTCACTTTAGCCAGGGAACCAAGACTGATGAAAAGAAGGGCAGGCAAAAGCTACAATGTAAATCAAGTTTCCTGAAGACTCACTGAGGGTGATTATAGCATTGCTTGCAGCTAGGCTGTTTAGTCAAGACATTCTGCATGCATAGCCACAACAAGTGTGAGCTATTTACTATTGTTTAGGTGCTTATACATTTTTGATAAGGATCTAAGTGATACAGCAGTGAAACAGTGATAATGGGGAAAAATCCTGTGGCACTAGATGTTTGATCAGTGCAAGCAGGGAATAAAGATTGAATGCATCATATCAGATATAAAGGAAGGGAACATATGTATTAAGTAAAGTGAGGGAACAGCTGATCCTTCTTCCTTCCTTGTATGCAAGGACAAGGATCTGTTCTGAGGATTTGCATGGTTAGAGATGTTCCGTGGAAGATCTGAACCTTTCCTTCTGCCTTTCCATGTATAAATTAAAACATTAACTCTGTGCAAGTAGAGCTGTGCATATCCAGGAGGGGACCATCTGTATTTCTCACATTCAAAGAGCACTCATTGCATGCTCTGATTCAGCTGAGAATATCCCATGGAGCAGTATTGGTCACACCACACCTCTCTGAGGCTCCTGTGCTATAGATGAATAGACCCAGATTTGTCACAGGGATTTGGCACCTGCTCTCCCTTACCCTTTCCAGCTGATACTGGCAACACTGTTCACTGAAATGAACACAAATCCATGCAGGAAATAAGGACCATGGAACAAAGCACAGGAATTATTACCCTCTTAGAATTTCCCTTTATCAGCTCCAAGCTCAACCCTTCTCCCCCATACCAGATTGCTTCTAGAACTTAGTCAGCTGAGTTCAGTGACAAGGATCACAGCTTCATTTCATAGGTGGATGTGAAGAAAGTGGTATCGGCAGAGAAACCTCGGAGTCCACTCCTCCCACAGATGTCTCTCACCTTGAGGCATGCCATCCAGAAAGTTCCACAGGACAGCTACTCCACAATGAGTATCAATGGACCCATAGGTCCACAGGCAGGTAGAAAGTGTTGTTGGAAAAGAGTTAGGAGCAATCTTAGGCATCTCTGGACCCTGAAATACTGGCTCTGACTTACTCCTAAGAACAGACTCCCCTAACACTCCCAAAAGGAGGTTTCATAGAGCTTGACTTGTGGAGAAAATTCCCTGCCATTCCCTGCCTGTTGGTGAAAGGATTAGTCTTGAGCATGCAGGAGATAGAATCATGGAATCACTAAGGTTGGAAAAGGCCTTCAGGATCACTGAGTCCAACAGTGAACCCAGCAGCACCATCTTCCCCAATAAACTTTATTCCAAATTGCCACATCCACATGCCTATTGAACTCTTCCAGGGTTGGTGATTCCACCACTTGCCTGGACAGACTATTCCAGAACCTGACCGCCCTTTCAATGATGAGATCAGAGATTATAATGCCAGTTTATGCCACCTTACAGCACATCTCTTGTTCTCATAGTCATGTGTGTTTCAGAGGGAAGCAGAGCAATGCTTTCTTATCTCTCACCAGGAACAAGAAGAAGCCTCACAGAAGATAAATACCAATACAAATACAGTGCAAAAACTCACAATTTGGTCTCATTGGACATGCTAACATAGATACTCAGGGATTCAAACCACATATTTGATTTTTTTTTTATCTCCAGCAATTCTGTTTTATCAAACATAATTCCTCAGTTTTCAGAGGTATATACACAGGCCTTGTCCCTTTTCTCTCTATTGAAAGCTGCTAGGCATCCTTCAGACTGCTAGTGATGCATGTGGACATTTATTTATGAACCCATAGCTACTGGTAGAACAACACACATGCTGGTTTTAGACAACACACATTAAAATTTCCAGGACAATTTCAACATTTTCAAGTGGAATTTTGGATTCTTTCTGTGTTCATCTAAATGCAATTTATAAAATGTCTAAGTTCTTTTTTTTTTATTTTATCTCCCCCAGCTAATGCAAATGTTACTTCTTCAAATAATTTATCAATAATGCTAATTATTTTTGGCTTCTTTCAATATTACCCAACACTGTCCCAGTTCTTACAAATTGGAAATATTGTAGTCCTCATCAGTCAATAGTATATTTTATTTTAATAGTTTTATAGAATAGGAAATGGAATAAGATATGGAATTGTTTGGTTACATTTCCACCTCTAAACAAAAGTATGTTTGTAGTGATATGCTTATCAGAAGGGGCTTGGAGGATAGCTAAAAGCCCAGATTCTTGTTTTGTTCCTTGGCATATTTAAAAAGACAGTTTCTCATATGAAAGTACTGAGAAACATATGAGAAGTAGCTGTCCAAGGCAAGGCAAACTTAGAAGAACTAGGGTTATATGTTCTTATGGCATTTCATGTCTTAAGCCAAGTAAGCCCGTGTTACTTATTACCTATGTATTAATTGTATAAAATATGTAGATAGAAATTTCCTTGAAATTGACATTGATAAAAAATACTGACTCATGATGGAGAGAATTGCAGGACACTAAACATAGAAGACTACTGTGTTTGCATGGCCAGGTTTTGATAATGGGGAGGCTACAGGGGTGGCTTCGTGTCTGGTAGAGCCAATGCCAGCCAGCTCCAGGACAGACCTGCCGCTGGCCAAGGCCAAGCCAATGATAGTAATGCCTCTGTGATAACACGTTTAAGAAGGAAAAAAAGCTATTGGGCAGATGTGATTGCAGCCAGAGAAGAACAGAGTGAGAATATGTGAACAGCTCTGCAGACACCAACATCAGTAGAGGAAGGGCAGGAGCTGCTCCAGGCACCAAAACTGATGTTTCCCTGCAGCCCGTGGTGCAGACCATGGTGAGGCAGCTGTGCCCCTGCTACCCATGGAGGTCCGTGGGGATGCAGAGATTCCCCTGCAGCCTGTGGAGGAGCCCACGCCATAGCAGATGGATGCCCAAAGGAGACTGTGACCCTATGGGAGGTCCATGATGGAGAAGGGTCCTGACAGGGACCTGATGACCTGTGGGGAGAGGAGCCCGTGCAGGTTTTTCTGGTAGGACAGGTGGCCCTGTGGGGGACCCACACTGAAGCTGCCTGTGCCTTAAGATCTGCACCCCATGGAAAAGTGACCCATATAGCAGCAGTTTGTGAGGAACTGTTGGCCATGGGATGGACTCATGCTGGAGTTCATGAAGGACTATTTTCTGTGGGAGGGACCCCATGGGGAGCAGTGGAAGGACTTCCCTCCCTGAGCAGTGGTAAAAAAAACTCAACTGACTGTAATCCCCATTCCCTGTCTCCCTGTGCTGCTGTGGGGGAGGAGGTAGCACTTGGAAGGAGGGAGGGGTGTGGGAAGGTGTTTTTTAGATTTTATTTCTCATTCTCCTGCTCTGATTCTGTTAGTAATAAATTTAATGAATATCCCCACTTTGAGTCTGTTTTGCCTGTGATGGTGATCAATGAGTGCTCCCAGTCCTTATCTCAACTCATGAACCCCTTGTTATATTGTCTCTCCTCTGTCCAATTGCAGAGAGGAGTGAGAGAGTGGCTTTAGTGAGTAGCTGGCATCCAGCCAGGATCAACCCACTATTGCATCAAATATGTTTGAAAATAGATATCAGTAATGTGGCTCCAAGTCTCCAGGATATACCAGCAAAATTATGTCAGTGGACCTTGAATGCTTAAAAATTGAAGGATTTTAACTACAAAATAAATGGTTAAATGCTGTAGATAACATAGGAGGAAATAATATATACTTATTCCACCCATTGTTTTAAGTGATAGTCCAATTCCTCCTCCTTCCTTATTCATCTGACTTTTCAACAGTTTTATGCGTAAAGACCTGAATTATTAAAGACTTGCTTGAATTTTCTATTGATTTGCAGCATCAACATGAGCCTTCCTCTTATATCCTCACTTAAAAGCAGAAAAGAGTAGAAATATGATTTTGTGCATTTTGAATATTATCTCTGTTTTGCCACATAGGAGCAAATATTCAATAAAACTGTGTGGGAAGTATTTGGATGTAACCCCAGGCAACATATCTGAAAATGTCAGATGAATACATCAGTGTTTCACAGCAATCTCCTGCTGTGAAGGTTTCTTCATGTTTCATTTAAACAGACAGTTTTGTTGCCATATAAAACATTAGGAATATTAAGAGCTTGAGTTCTGCTTTGAACGGAGAATTTTTCCAAAGATGCAGGAAAAATTCTTATTGAAGAGCATCACAGAACAGCACATAAAAGAGATACACATATTACATATACATAGCCAGAATTATTTATATATAGTGATAATCTCACTGTACTTTTGAGCCTGATATGCTTTTTTTGATACACGCCATAGTAGAAGCTTACACTTCCCAGGTCTTCCAGCTGTAATGACACAGATGCAAGTGAGGTGACTGAGGGTCCAAGTGCTGCTTAAAAATGTTTTGTGATTTTTTTAAAGCAAATACATTGAAATACTTTGCTTATTAACCTGCAGTTGAGAGAAAAATATGGAAAGCTCTCACTTAAAATGTCTTAGCAAACCAGGCCATTTCATGCTTACCTTAAAGACTGCTAGGAGTCCTATTATTTTTCTTTATTTTTATATAGTGTACTGGGTTTAGCTGGGATAGAGTTAATTTTCTTCACAGTAGCTAGGATGGGGGCATGTTTTGGATTTGTGCTGAAAACAGTGTTGACAACTTGGGGCTATTTTAGGTACTGTTAAGCAGCACTTACACAGAGAAAAGGCCTTTTCTGCTCCTCACCCCACCCCACCAGTGAGGAAACAGAGTGCACAAGAAGCTGGGAGGGGTCACAGCTGAGACAGCTTGTCCCAGCTAACCAAAGGGACATCTCATGCCATACAGCATCATGCTCCACATATAAAGGGGGGGAAAAGAAGGAAAGGGGAGATACTTGGAGCAGTGTCATTCGTCTCACCAAGTCACTGTTAGGCATGATGGAGCCCTGCTTTCCTGGAGGTGGCTGAACACCTGCCTGCTCATGAAAAGCAGTGAATGAGTTCCTTGTTTTGTTTTGCTTGTATGCGTCGCTTTTGCTTTACCTATTAAACTGTCTTTAACGCAACCCATGAGTTCTGTCAGTTTTACTCTTCCCATTCTCCCTCCCTTCCTATCCGGAGGAAATAAGAATATTAAGAGCTGCCATTTACCCCTTCTGCTGCACAATTTTCAAACCCTGAAGGAAGAAAAAGATTAATTATTGCTGCTTAAACAGAGGATATTTAAGTTCTTAATTTCTAAATTATGTAAAACACATCGAGGTTTGGAGAAAGGTCCAGCTACATTTGCTAACCTGTGATTTCACACAGAAAGCTTTTAATGTTGACCCTTTATTACTGAAATAGAGCCCATGAGAGAAGACATGATTGCGTGCACATCTTTACCTTGAACATAGCAAAGATTGCTACAATTTGTGCAGCAAAATGAAATAACTAGTTCATCCTTGTTGCAATTGTTTTATGTTTTGTACTGCCTTGGACTTTGACTGGTGCCTAATGAACCCCAATGAGATGCATCTAAAACAAACTAGGAGAAAGAAGATGAGGAGTAAAGAAAGGAAATTCAAAAGGCTGGGTTTAGACTCCAGAACTCATCAGTTTTCTTAGGCACCTTTCAATCCTAAACTCAAAATAAAACTTACTATTCCTCAGCTGTTCAGGGGGAACAAAATGAGTATAAGAATCATTGATACAAAGTCACCCAGTTCATGTGTAGCTGAATTAGCACGTCTCTGAGCATTCCATGTTTTTATGGGGAATGAGTCATTCTGATAAATCTGTCACAAATAATGCATCGTGCTAGCAAAAATCATTGCCACTTCAGTTGCTTTTGTTAGCAGAGCTGACTGAAAAACATGGCTTTTGATCCATAAGAAATTGGCTTTTTCTTTATTACCCAGGAAGTGGAAATTCCTCTATCTATATACAGTGAAACTGATATCTTCAAGGAAGCCTTAGGGTAGGAGTCAAAATTAAAATAAATCAGAAGCAGGGTTTGCCCTGCTTATGACAACTGTGCTGTTATAAAACATCATTTAATGTCTGAAGCTGGATTGGATCAAAGTCCACTGGCAAAATTTGCTCAGATCTCTAGATGGATTGAGGTAATTTGATGGGGAAAAAAGAGAAGAAAATCAGCAATACAGACCCAAAAACAGGTGATACCAAATAGCAAGTGATTCATGATTTTGCTATGTAAGATAACTGGGTGAGAGCTAAACCTGTTGTGAGTTGTGCACAGCAAGAGGGTCTCAGCCTCTTACTGTTCATGGCTATGGTGAATGATGTCTGCAGCAGTTGGCTCTACCTCAGCAAAATCTGAAAATAAAAAGGATCAAAAAGTCAAGATGCTGAAGAGGCAGCCAATGGGGAATGATTAAGTAATTGAAAAGATGCAGTTCTCTTATGGGGGCAATACTAAATCAGCCATGAAACTTTTGTGAAAGATGAGCATTATGGAGTAAGAAAGTTAAGTGAAGGTATTTCATAAGAAAGCAATGCAGATGTGATGATATGATAGCTTAAACTACCACCAAACACTGAGGACTGGCAAGAGGCAAACTGACTATGGAGTCCCCACACTTCTCACCAACTGTAGATATAAACGTCAAGAAAATTGTTTCCCATGGAAAAGTCCTGTATTTGCAGACAACTGAACAAGATGTTTAAAAGGCTATTCTACCCTCCTTCATTTATTAGAGAGTAAGCATATTCTACCCCTAGAGTTATGATAAAATTAAAATATCTGAGTAACTCTTGAGCACAAGGGCTTTGTCAATTCAGCCACTCTTACATCTCAGTTTCAACATCTTTAATATCGCTACAACAGAGAGCAGGCAGCAAGCAAATTGCATGCCCTCCTGATACCCTTTGAAAGGAAGCAATTGTGCTTCTAAACAGAACTCTGTTGAACAACAGGGAGTTTGTTGGTAAATACTGTTGTAAATATATAATTGAATTGCTTTCCATGGTTGCTGCACAAGCAATCTATGTCTCCAGTTCATGGAATAAAATGTTATAGCAAAATAGTTTAATAAAATACATTGCTTCCCTGTGTTACTTCTAATTTTTTTGTGTTCTCCTGGGATTTTTTTTAAAGAATGAAACTTCCTTACATTTATTAGCTTTCCAGAAAATTAACAACAGTAAGTACAAATCCTTTTTGAGTTCCTGTGTTATTCTGATTATACATGGTGAACCTGTAGAAAATGCCTTTGTTTCCTCAGGCTTTCCTTCTACTTTTGTATCATAATGAAGACCCAGAGTAAGATAACCACAGCTGAACACAATTAAATATTTCATATTGAATTATGGGAAATTTCCTCAAGTGTGTGATTTCTAATAAATTTTTGTGCAATACTTTTTTTCTGTACACAGACATTAGTATTAGACTTCATAGAACTTCTTTGAAAATATAATTAAATCTTGAAATTCTTTATGATTTCTCTCTAGATAGATGACAACAGCTGAACTAGTGCTTGGTAGACTAAATGCTAAGGAGGAAAAATTTCTATATTGTGTCCTTCCCAAGGAATCGGAGTATTTGGTTTTTTCATATATTTAATTCTATGTTTTATTGACTAAACCGTGTTTTATTATATATTATCCTATATGAAAAAAGTTTTATGTATCCTGTGTTTCTGCTAAGAACTTAAACCACTCACCTTCTACCATGTTTTATAATATTTTATTCTAATCTTCTCAAAAAATCACTAACAACAGCTGATATCTGGCTAAGATGATCCAATTTTTGAGTAGTTTCAAATAATTATTGTAATGAAACTTGGTATATGTGAAATTTGAAACACCATGTGGGTGTTCCAGGGTAATCTCTTATTGTGTGCTAGAAAGTATTCACTGGTTACAGAAACCTCTGAATTTATTTAAGCCTTTATCAGAGATGTTATGCACTGTTTGGGGAATTGTATTGATTTGAAACAGTGGTTGCACTGATCTACTGCATTTACACTGTCCTTTTCACTGTCATGTAGTTTTTGCACAAAGCATAAGTTGTATGTGTTAATTTACCAGAAGTGATTTTAAGTGTCCTGATTAACTTCATTTACTTAATGTAATCCAATAACTGTCAGTGCTTATACTGTACTGCTAAAAATGACCTTAAGGTCTAAATTCTTGATACCATCCATCTACAATCCCAGGTCCACGGCACATCAATTTGGTGAAGCAAAGTCTGGAGGCAAATATACAGGAGAGTTGGAATGTGGCACGTAATAGTATGAATAATTTTGAGGATTAGCATTAAAGAGTCCCTCTGAGATTCAGTAGCACAAAGACCAGTTAGTTTATTTAGCACAGCACAGTGAATAGTGGGTAAACACTTGTACTGAATAGATAGATTCCTCAATTATTAAAAATAAAAATATTGAACAACAGATATAAAATCACTAGGAGGAAAGGTAGTTTTGAAATTGAAGTTTATTTTGAGATAGTTCTATTAATTTTATGAAGAGGCATTTTTAATGAAAAGAAGCAACCCAGGAGGCCTTTTCCCAGGTATTTTTATTTCTGAAGGAAACAATACATATTTTAAAGACAAAAAAGCCACAATACTTTTTCTGTAAACACAGCTATGAAGCATTCTATGACATGCTATTTAAAATAGTCCAAATATTTATGCTGTGTTTCCCAAGCAAAACTCGTGTCCCTCAGCCTACCTCCTCCCTGACCTCTGAACTCCAATATAAGTATATAACATAAATTTGAGCTTCATAGAATAATCATGAGCAGACTGATCACTGGTAAAGAAAATGGTAAAAAATTCTTTTGGTGCATCTTTTCAGCAATATACAGTCACATATGAAAATTTCCATTCAGCTATGCCATAAATTGAAGTACTACAACAAACAGAGAGTGATCAATAGTACATAATTGAAGGGAAAAAAGATGAATGTCTTGATTAGAAATACTTGCTCTGTTGGCATTTTAAAAAGGTTCTTGACATCATCTTTTAGAGCAGACAAATAAATCCTGCAAAATCAGCCTAAATAAAATGTAGTGACATTAACATCTACTCTTAGAATCATAGAATAGTTTGGGTTGGAAGGGACTATTAAAGTTCATCTAGTCCAACCTCCCTTACAATGAGCAGGGTCATCTTCAACTAGATTAGGTTGCTCAGACCCCCATCCTACCTGATTCTGAGTGTGCCCAGGGATGGAGCATCTGCTCCCTCTCTGGGCAACCTGTTCCAGTGTTTTACCACCCTCATGATAAAAAAATTATTCCTTATATCTAGTCTAAATTGATCCTCTTTTACTTTAAAACCTTTTCCTATCGCAATAGATGATAAACATATGTCCTAATCTTTCTTATAAGCCCTTTTAAGTATTGAAAGGCCTTCTCTTTTCTGGGTTGGACAGCTCCAACTCAGTCTTTTCTTGTAGCAGAGGAGCTCCAGCCCTCTGGTCACCTTCACCTTCTCTGGACTAGCTCCAACTCTTCAACACCATTTTTATATTGGGGGCTACAGAGCTGACACAGTATTACAGGTGGATTCTCATGAACAGTGGGGCAGAATCACCACCCTTGACCTGCTGGCCACACTGCTTTTGATTCAGCCTTGGACACAGTTGTCTTTCTGGAATGTAAATGCACTTTGCCAGATCATGTTGAGCTTCTCATCAACCAGGATCCTCTGGTCCCCCTCAGGACTGCACTCAATTCATTCTCCACTTTGCTTGTATTTGTATTTGGGATTGCCCAGACCCAAGTGCAGCACCTTGCACTTGGCCTTGTTCAACTTCATGAGGTTTGCATGGGCCCACCTCTCAATTCTGTTAAGGATCCTCTGTACAGTCTTGCTTCCTTCAGATGTGTCAACCTGGTGTCACTTGGTGTTGCATGCAAGCTCACCGAGGGTGCACTCATCCCACTGGGTATGTAAGTGATGAAGATATTAAGCAGGACCCCTGTAAGACACCACTTTTCACCGATGACCCTCTGGACATTGAGCTGTTGACCACTACCCTCTGAATAAACTATCCAACTAATTTCTCGTCCACTGAACAGCCCACTCACCAAATCCAACTCTTTCTAATCTGGAGAGAAGGGTGTTGTGGGGGACCATGTCACAGACTTTACAGGAGTTCAGTTAGATGGCATCTGTAGCTCTTCCCTTGTCCAGTGATGTAGTCGCTCCAACATAGAAGGCCACTAGGTTGGTCAAGAAGGACTTTCCGTTGTTTGAAGCCATCCCATCTGTCTCAAATCACCTCACTGTGCTTTAGCATGCCTTCTAGAAAGGTATGTTTCATAATCTTCCAAAACACAGAGGTGAGATTGGCAGGTAGGTAGTCCCCATGATCTTTCTCTTGGGATGTGATGGGAATTACAGTCAATGAAATGAATTGTTCAAAAATGAGAAGTTCACACAAAATAAATATTTTTTTCCCTTAAAAAGAAAATAGGCAAGGTCTTTGATCATAACTTTTCTTATGTGCTTTTAATATATTGTAAAGTTGTGGCAATATCTAAAACAATATCATTAAAAAAAAGTTCACTGTTATTTGATATTGCAAAGGTTCAAGTCTAGTGTGAAATATTTGTGAAATGGACATGTAGCAAGCATGGGAAAAAAGATAACTTACTCCCATGAGATATAAGCAAAACTCATACAGGTGTAGATGTGCTACATCATTTTCACATTTTAAGTCGGTAATGCTTTTAACATCCCATATTCTCATTCTATTCGTTATTTTCAGCGCTGTGCTCAATACTGCTTAGACCATTTGCTATGGTTCTTAGAATTATGACATGAGCCAGTTAGAGTTTTGATAGGTTTAGTAAGTGTCTTAGTTTAGAGCAAGCCAAAACAATTTGGAATACCTTTTCTCAAGAAAAGATCACGCCTCTTTTAAATTTAGAACAAAATTTTAATTTGAAGGAAAAAATGTAGAAGGAGAGATAACAGTTCTTAACTACTAAATATGGTTATATATGCATATATGTATATGTGAACCACCAGAACAGAACAGATAACAACTATATAACCAAAAACCTTCGAACAATGAGTCCGTGGAGATACGGGGTGGGCAGTCGGCTCCTCTCCCGCAGGCAGCCGGTAGCAGACCGCGTGGTCCCTTTGTTCCTCAGCCGGCTGGCTCTGGCCCCAGGGCGGGAAGGTGGTGAGCAGAGGGGTCCGGGATCTCCCTCGCTGTTGCCTTGGTGTCTCAGGGCGAAAAATGGCNATAACTGACAGCTCATTTGTAGTGTCCAGATTACAGTGCTCTGCGTCAGTCCTTCAAAAAGAGAAGCATGTACAGATGTTAATAATTGAACACAAAGTGAGAATTTTATGGCATTTTCTGCTTCACTCCATGCAAGATGGAGAGCCTGGGGTCTCATAATCATTAAACAATGAGCAGTAACCCTGCTTCCTAGAAGACAGGGAAAAGAGTGTTTGAAAACTCATGTCCTGGTCCAGATAATGCAGGTAGGGTGTCATAAGCCATGCAAGCTGGACTGTATGGAAAGTAGGTGTCCCTGTTATTGTGGGAGCTTCTCTATGAGCTGGAAGAGGGTTTAGGATGTCAGCATTCAGAGCACAGAACCCCAGAAACATGCCTATGAATGATGCAACTAGTTGGTCTTTTCATTACCTGGTTTCTTTGACAGCACCACCTGATAATGTAGGAGTATGGAGAGACATGGACTCTGTACTGACTGTATGTCATGACATGCCATGTGATGTTAAATTAGCTCGGGGACTTAGCGCACTCTTGACCCCAAATGCTTTAATTCTGCATGCTGCATGTGGGCTGGATATGATCAGAAATTACAAGGCAACAGAACCCAGTGGGGACAGGCCCTTGCACACATAATGCTGGTGAAGCCACCCATAGTACAGCAGTTTGCACCATCTGAGGAACTGCCCTTGCACATGGGGGTCATGGCCCATGCACCACTATGAACGAAGTACATAACAGTAACGTGCTGCACAAATAATTCTAAGACGCTTGCTTATCTATAAAAAAAGATTTTAACATGCATTCCTCTGTAGTGGTGCATTAACTGAAATACTAATTAATACCTCCTTATAAGGAGCTGTATTTCAAAAAGCTATTAACAGTTTCTGAAGTAATGAACCATTTTCAGGGATGTTTATATCTTCTAGGGTAACCTCTTTATGTATTAGTTTTACTGAAATAATGGGCTTATTGCACTGATGCTGTAATTGTGTTTCATTTGGCTCAGGTATGCGACACTTGCCGACATTTTAGTACCACCAAAGCAGATAAGGCTGATGCAACACAAGAAGCATAGTTGAAGCTAAATATCTTTAAAGTGGACAAATCATATTAATACCTCATTAATTTTCACTTTCATGCACACTCATTAAAGGAAAAAGCATGTTACCAAGGTTACTCAAAGTTAAGCAACAACTGCAAGTGCATAAATGAATGTCTGAATGCATAAATAAAGTGAATCAAACAAAAGTTTTTATTGTTTCTCATTGAGAAATATTTTTATTTCTACTGGGGGTTTATTTATCATCTTTCATTGGTGGTTGTCTATGCTGCCGCAGCCTGCTGTAGCAGTAATGGCCTGTGATACAAGCTTAATAACATACTTATCTCTGGGGTAAATAAATGCAACTATTTTCACCTCTTGTTAGAAATCGTAGTTTGTATAAGCATATTCTGTAGGTAAAGGAAACTCAAATATACTCTATATCAAGGGGCGTTTATTCCACATGTCATTTTTCTCCTATATTTTCTGCAGTTACCAACTAAAAACAGCTGTATGCTCAGTGTGTGTGTTGAGATGTACAGTTATTCAGCTGCAGCTATATTTTTTTTTTTCAGGATTCACTTCCTACAGCTTTATTAACAGAAGCCACAGAAATGAAGATCTGGAAAATGCTACTTTGTCCAAGAGATCATCTAGTCTTAACCACATGCACTGAGGAAGGAGAAGACCATTCTTGACAGACACTGATTTATCCTAGGCACTTAATAACACTGTTTCAGTCCTCTGCCATCCTGCAGTTTATGTGCTTTTCCCATCACACTGCTATCATGTCTTTTTGTAGATTAAACTCATTTTCCCTGACACATATTTCCGGTGGCCACAAATGGCAATTTATCTCTTTCCTGATAGTTCATATTTTTGAAAAAATCTTAATTCTTTCAAAATTCAGACTAGATAGAGTAAGCTCACTGGAGAATTTGAAATTTACATTACCCGAAACTGGACACAGAGCCAGCCAAAGCTGGACACAGTTTCAACTGAGACTTCGAGAGGAAGAGCAGAGTGAACTCCCCACCATCCCAGTGCCTCTCTGCTGGTGCTGACTGACCCCTGTGGCTTTGCCTCCTGACTGCAAAGACTCCATTCTTGTTCTTGGCCCTAATAGTCAAGGCAACAACTGCACTAGAAAAGAAGCAGGAGGGGTTGAATGGCCCTTTGCCTGAAGTGATTCTTAGATGTAGTTTATATTTTTAAGTTATGGTGGTTAAAATCAAATAATTTGGTAGAACTCTGGCCTGCTTGCTTGCAGGCTCCCTGTTTCCTTTATGTTGGATATTACACTTTGGTTCACATAAACCTCTGGGGACAGAATGAAGTCTACATGTCTCCTGAGTGTCACTGGACCAGCGCAAGTGAAAGAAGGTCCAGTATGGAGTAGGCAAGGGAATGGTGCAAACAGTGGAACTGGCAAGCTGGAAGACTCAGAGAGAGGCAGAGAAGCCACAGGACTGAGGTGACATGCAAAAGATTTTTCTTTAGGAATGAGTGGATTTGTGCAGACTTTGCTCCACCATCTGAAATTTGCTGGACTGGAGGAAAGGCCTTGCATTTAAAGGATTAATCAGTGGTGGAAATAAGCACTGGTTTTCAATGAATTTTATTTAGTGCCTCAACTGCAAAGCAGAGTTTTGCTGCTCTCCCTTCAAACACTTATGGATGAGTTCTCTCATATGTTGCTGAAGTAATTAGAGAAAATACTAACTGGAATCAGGTTTCCATAGGATACTGAAAACAAGAAGGAATGAAAACATCATGGTGTCTCACAGCTGAAAATACGTTTAAGTAGGAGAGCGTTGTTCCATTTACCACTTGAGGAATGTTAAAATACTTCCCTAGATGTCTGACATGAAACTAGATGATGGAACATATAGCCACCTTCAAGAATTAATTATTTGACAGATTGTTAAAGGACCTCTTGACGAGAAATTTTGACAGTTGTAGAGAATGTTTCATGTCCTTGCAGAGCTTAGACCTTTTTTTCATGCTTAAATATTGATTAAAATTCTGGGTAGAAAATTTGGATGGCCCAGAGGTTCCCATTCCTGTTGCAGAAGTGATCACATTGCACATATCAAAAGTAGCTTTAACCAGTTAGTAAAGCTGTTTCTGCAGAGGTGGACAAGGGAGACATCAAAAAAATTAAATCAAAGCAAGGCAAAAGAGGACCCAACCCTAAGTATACTTGCACAACTCAGGAAATGCTGACATGACAATATTGGGGGGGAAAACGCTCATGCTTCTTCTTGGTGCTTGCGTATTTGAAGCTATAATGGGGAACAAATAAGGGAATTGAGAGACTTTTTGCATGAGTTGCTGAGAAAATGCCATAATCTCCATTCTGTGTAGGGAGTCAAGATAGCATATGACCTCTAGCATGATATGATTGACTGCCAACACAATTGCATAGGTCCAGGTTTTAATAATATTTTAGCTTAACAGGCAAAAAAGGCTAAGCTTGGCATGATTTAAAAGCATTATGGCACTTTTCTGGGCAATATTCATTGGCTTTAACCATCTTTTACGCTCCTGTAGTACCTCTCTCATTTGTTATCAAACCTTTACCTTCTGCAGCAAAATAAGGAAAGATTCTACTGTTAGACATTTCCTTACTTCTTTTTAGTAAAAGTACAAATAATCAATACAGCAATACTGCTTTGTGTACTGAGTAAAACAGGGTCCTATGGAAAAAAAAGGTTTCTTGATCATGTGATGAGATTGTATTGTAAATCATATGTGGAAGAAAAAAATAATATGATTTTACCTTCATTTCCTAACTTTGGCTTCATATTTTCTAAATTTTGTGGGTAGTTTCTTGTATCTAAGCACTGAAGGTGCTGGGGAACTTCACTTGTCAGTAGTGCTTTCAGATCCCTCTACATGACCAGTAACAATGGAATCTTGGTGTTGCATAAATCAGGTCATGTACCTTTTAAGCCTACACATCTGAATGTTCATAGCCAACTGCACTGAGCAGCAAAGTCCCCAAAGCAAAGATGTCCACATAAGCAGAGTCTCCACATTGCTTGAGAAGGAAGTAGTTGAGCTGTGGGAAGGTGTTTTAAGAATATCTGGCAAATTATAGGATAATGCAGTTACATTAACCAAAAAGTAAAAACAAACCTACGGGGTGGGGGAAGAAAGGTAAAAAGGACACGAGAGTACTGCAACTTGGTACTAATTTTTACGTGGGATGATATATCATATGTTGGGCATTTATTCTGTGTGGATGTTTTCTGGAAGTGAACATTGCAAAATTTGGCTATTCAATTATTGTGTTAAGCAAACTGGGAATGTCACATTTTCTCTGGCTCTTCAGTAAACAGATGGGGAAATGTCAGAGCTTAATGGTACTCTGGGGCAATAACACGAAAACATAGCAGTGATTCTTCAGCCTCATGTTTGTTTTTCATTTTTCCTTCACTCATTTCCTGGTGAGAGTCCAAGCAGAGGTGGATTTGGTCTCAAACAATTGCCCAGGTTTCCCTGAGAAATATATCCCTTTCCTTTTTTTTTGACTCTCCTTTCCATGCTCTTGTGCCACCCTTTCTTTGCTCCGACTTCCTCCCAAATAAACAACTCACTTCTAATTACTTTGTTGGAAGGTAGAATGAGGAAACTGTTACTTGTCCCTATGTTTACTACCAGGCAAGAATGTAGGAATGCACTAATTAGGGACTAGATTCCCGCAAGGAATACTGCCTGTGCTGTTTTTAATAATGAACACAGGATAAGGGCCTGGTGGTGTGCGCTGCGTATGGCAGTCATGTAGCAAACACTTACAAACTATTTGAAAGGTGACCTTGAGAGAAAACCAAGATAACATCTCAGCAGAGTTTTGAAAACCTGAGTACCCATTTCTTGCCTCATGGATGCAAGAAAAATTATTTTGGAATATCCTCTTTTGTACGTGAAGAGGATTGCAACTAGTTGTTTGCAATACCTCTGATAACAATGCACTCAAGAGGGGTTTTTAGTTTGTCGCGATAAAGGTGGATGGGGGCGCGCCTAAATGGAATGTGGCTGCACCCCCTGTGACACTTGAGAAGAAGATCCTAATGGTAACAGAAAGAAAAAAAGTCATGACCCTGGACTTTGAGTAGGGTCTAGTGTTTTAACAAAAGTGCAGAAACCAACTTCTCATCATCAAGTGCTCAGCACAAACAGCTTGTAACAAATCCTGTTGCCGAGACAGGGTACCACCAGGGGCTTGGAAGAGCCATGGAAGATTATTCTGATCAACAGAAAGGGGTAAATGATAGATAAAAATGTCTTCGCTTTTGGGGAGTAATCGGATAATGCATCATCCTGGAGGACATTGTAAAGTGGATGGTTGTTTTCCTTTTTACATTATTTAATGTCAATGTTATTGAAAAATAGTCAAACTATTGTGGAAAGTCATCATTCTCCTGAGGAGCTGGATGGTTGGTTGGTTGGTAGAGCAGGGAATTTAGTTAGCAGATGGTTTTTGCACAGGGGTGAAAAGAGGAAAGGGCAAGAAGGACATGGACCATGGACTTGCTGCTGAGGCTGCAATCTATGGAAAAACACAACAGGGCAGGCCACTCTGAACGGCTGGGCTTTTACCTGCATGTAGCAATAGGTCACAGATGGAGTGGTGAGTTGTTTAGGTCCTGTTTGGTTGTAGGTAGGGGGAAAGGATTTTCAGGGAAATAAAGTTGTTGAAGAGAATATGAAAGAAATACATATTTCAGTACAAAGGGAAAAGTTTGACTAAGGACCAGAACTTTCCCCTTATCACTTTGCAGGAATTGAGGGCCCTCCTTAAGGTCCCTCAAGATGCTGAATATTTTCTAGAGGTGTTTTCACAATCCTTGCAATGGTGCCAAGGAGATCTGACACAGCTTCAACTTTAAAAGCAGTAAGAGAGTTCTGGAAGAAAAGAACATATAAAATGTTACTGAGGAAGGTGGCTTCAGGCAATTTCTAATTAAGCAGATGTAAACGTTCCCTGTGAGAACAGCATGCTAAAAACCCAATGAACTACATCAGTGCTAGATAAAATTAGGATGTTCTGCCAGCATTCACACCCTTGGGATGCAGCAATAAATGAACAGAATTGGCCCATGATAATGTTCTGCATGATACTTCAAAGGACTTGGCAATAAACCTTGAGGCTCCAAGCACATGCTTACAATAGTGAATCAGTATTGTGGCTGCTGCTAGATTCAACTTCCCGAGATGATATTTCCTTGATAAGGTCATATTACTGATCACTTAATATTCTCTTCAATGTCTGGGTGGTTTAACACAATGCCAGGAGTACCAAAGCAGGAAAAAGGCTCTCCACAGGTAATCAAAAATGTTGATAAATTTGCTATATGCTAGCAGACTGGGGACAGTTAAGTATGACAAATTTATGGCATTTTAAGCATTACCCAGGAAGCCAAGTGTATCACTGGAAGAGAAAAAGATAAGGCTTGATGCAGAAGGTGACTTATGAAGAAAATCAACACCATGTGAAGTAATCTACAATGTTATAAGACAGATTGCAGGTGAGATGGAGAAAGAAACTGGATGTTGTCTGTTCACTTAATTTCATACCAACAGTTTTACACTCTTCATTTGAAGGCAAACACTGTCAGAATCAAGCGTAAGCCAGCCATGTCAAAAAATGCAATAGTATTCTTTCTCTCTGTAAGGAAGAAGACCATTAAGGAGGAACGAACTGCTGTCCAATACAAATACCTTTATCAAGAAGCAAATTTCCTAAGTACTTGTCTTTTTTTTTTTTTCACTTCTCTCTCATAGCTCAGTGGGACAGTAAATCTTTCTTTCATACATGTCTGTTTAGTGCCATTTAGCCTTTTAATATGATTATGCAATACAAATAAATACTTGACAATATAGTCACATGTTCAGATGAAGATAAAAGAAAAATCATCACCATGAAAATTATTTAGCACTGGGAAATATTGACTAGAGCTGCTATGGAATCTCCATCGTTGGAGATTTTCAAACTCTATTGGGCAAGGTCCTGAGCAAATAAATATGGCTTTGAATTTAGACAGTCTTGAAGTAGGACACTGAACCAGAGACCTCCAGAGTTACTTTCCAGAGAAAATCCTTCCATGATTGTCAGATTCCAGTTAAAAAAACGGGTAAATGAAAACATAAGCTACCTTTAATGGAGAAACAATGTCTGTTGTTTAACATTGTCTCTTCCTTTTGAAGTTTTCAAATAAATTATCTTCCTCCTCTGAACTTGTTCTAATATAAAGAATGTACATAAAGAATTCTAATTTCACTCATGAATGGCTCAGGTATTCTTTGAGAAGAACTTTGAATGTGTGTAGTGCTGAGTTCTTTGTAAACTCACAGCTTTCCAGCCGTACTGGCCTGTGTGGTTGGATGTGTGTGCATTGCATGTACACGTGTGTCTCTGCTGGAAGTACATGCTCAGCCTCATTTCCGGCTGGACCTGGGGAGATCTGACATCAGCATCCTCCCATCCGTGGGACCTGAGACAGGAGGAGTCCACTACGTATTAGACTCCGGTGCATTTAGCTCTGCCAGGAAGGGTAATGAAGTACACCGTATTCAGACACATCTAGCAAAGAGCTGAGTCAGCTGAGAGAGTTGGCATAACTGGTGCTTTCTATCTCTGTGGGACCCACAGACATCAGGTATATAAAACAGCTTACAAATAACAACAAGGAGTATTGCCATTACATGAAATTGAACTTATAGTATTTCATAAAGGAATATCAAGTAGTTTTGAGAGTATTTGGATTTCAAATACTCATGTGAGGTAGGTAGATATTTTTGCACAATTCATTATAAACATAGCCCTTGGTGTCAGTTCATTTCCCTGTCAGAATGCAGAATTTTTTTAGCAGTAGTCTGTACATGTAAAAGGAATGTAAATTAACTTTTATGATTAAAATGTTTTTTGAATATAGGATGAATAGCTTTGTATGTTTGAATATGTGATTAATATTTATAGAGCAATGCTTTATGCCATCAGAGATTAAACGGTATAAATGGCACAATATACAGTGAGACAGTACTAACTTTGTATAATATTTAATACTTCTGCTTTACTAATGGGACTTCATAGTTTCTGAGCACATGATTTTGGGATTGTAGGTCTTTAAATTAAACAGCATTCTCCACCAAAATGAAGAGATCATAGGAGAGTTATTTTCCATGTAAACAAGTGGAGCAAAAGTCATAACATGTAGGGTATCAGTCATGAGGTTGTCTAATAGTGAAAGCAACAGACAAGAAACAAATTTTCATGTGCAAAAGTATAAGAATTACTGTAAAAGAGTAGAACACAGACTCAGCTAGTATTCTCCCTTGAGAGAGGTTGAAGCTCGTACTCCAAATGAAAGTGAACTCTTGGGTAATACAACAACCTATTGTGAGATGACAGACTGCAGTAAAGGGAGCTTCTTTCCTGACCTCTACAGACAATTAGCTTCCTCCCTCCAGCATGAAGTTTAATAACCTGTGTCATTATATTTCCTTGCATAGCCAGAATGCTAATGCTATTAATATTAAATTCAGTCAGAGTGTTAAGTTGAAAAATACTTTCCAGCATGTCATGATCTGTTCAGTTACAGAAATTACTCTGTCATATCCTATTGATGCGCTCATGGATAACACCTTCTGTCAACACATGTTAAGGGGAAAACATCAAAATAATTTCACATGGAATTAAATGATCTGCATTAAATGATTCAATGATTTAAGGCACGATACAATGAAATTAGGATTTACCACTGCTGAGATGTAGAGATTTCAGAAATATTCTCACTAAATTAATTTAAAAAGTCTGAAGAAAAACATCCATTTTTCTGATGATGCACTTCCTTAGGAAGTGGCAGTACAATGTAATTCTCAATCTCACTCTTCCCCTCACTGAGTGCAAAATGTGCTATTGCTCTTAAAAATAATGCAGTTGCTCTGGGCATGACAGATGCTTTGGTGAACATGTGATACAGCAACAAGAACATTTTGATAGTTAAATCTGAAAGCAGGCAGTTATTTTTTTCCAGGTTGAGATGGAGATAGGTTTTCTGATTCTCCAGGTTAAGATCTGGGCAACTTGGACTGACTGACATTCTGCTCCCCACAGCCAACAAGGGTTTGCAACTTACCACTGAAGAAACCTTTCCAGTTTTGAGGTATGCTTCAGTCCAGGCACAAACAGTTAAGACGTTTTCTCAGATTTATACTTTTTTACCTGTAAGAAATTATTTCAATTAAGTTTTAATTTCTCCATTATCAGCACTGTAGAAAAAAAACAACAGAGGGACATTGTTCTTTTGGTAAGTGTCCTATACAAGGCACTTCAGTCTTTCTTCTTTTTGTGTCTTCAGAGAAGTAGACTCCCTTTATGAATTCCTCCTTGTTCTCTCTAGATTTTCCTTGTTCTTTCATGGCCTTGCATGGACCTCTTGTGCTTATCTGAAACTCGAAATTCTTTCAACCGTGTAGCATCCAGAGGTGAATCTGAGCCATCAGTGGAGGAATACATTTTATTCATTCCTTAGGTAGTTATTGTACTTTGATTTCTCTTTCAATAGAAGTTTTTCCTATTTTCTTTTTCTTTTCTTATGTTTGTTTGGTTTTTTTAGCACAATGTGTAGCACATTGTATTTAATGATGTAAGAGTGGAATAACAATGTGAATTTTTCCAGTGGATGATAGAATCCTTCCTCATGCTACTTTTGATAAAATACATACCTATAAATACCCTAACACTTCATCTTTGCAATCTTTATTTAAAAACTATGGGAAAATCATACTGTTTCAGGGTGTTTTATTATTGTTCTGAGTGTTATGTCAGCCTGTCAAATATTGACTATAATTTCTTTAAATCTTACTGAATCCTTAACTGACTCCCAATGTCACACTGATGGTGTAAGGCAGTATTATGCATGGACACCATTCCAGGTTAACTTCCTTGCTTTTCCAACAGCCAGTTTTCAAAAGAAGCTTATACAAGCCTTACAAAATGTATCCCATTTTCCATTGAGATTGCTTTGATAGCAGACCTTTGACACATGTCAAGGATGACATATTTTGCTTTCATTACTGGCAGAGCTTGATCTGGTGACCAGGTCTCAGTAAATGTGCCAAGGACATATGATGGGAACTGGTATGTTTCCTACAGAAACACTTCCACAGCTTTCTTCTTATCCCCGCTCTGAAGCAGATCTACAACCCTGTTCTAAACATTTTATCTGGGGCCACCAGTAACCAAACCAAAAAAAAAAAAAAAAAAAAAAAAAAAGAAGGAAAAAAGAAAACAAACCCCACAACCCAGAATGGGGATTGATTTGGATTANTCTACATCTGTGAAAAGAACTAATGAAGGTCACTAGCAAACTAGCAATAGAGTTATTATCCAATGATATTTTGTGTTGTTTCTTGACAAAGAAGAATAGCCAGTCTAGGTAAGAATGACTGGATAGAGAGATAAAATGTGACTACAATAAAAATATCTTATTGTAAGAAAAAGCAAAGCAGAGGTGAAACGTGACATAGGTTAACTAAAATAAATACATAAGGAACAACTGTAGAAATATTCCATAGTTTTCATAGGCGCATATTTAAGCTAAAAAAAAGTCCTTTCTTTGTTGTGAAATGTTTTGACTACCTTATGAAGCTTAATTTATGTGAAAGTCTTAATACAAATTAGCTGTAAATTTGAAAAAGCAAACCATACTGAAATATGCAAATACCATTACATTTTAAAACAAAGACAGATTTTAATTACAAACCACATACCTCTCCATTCTTGAGTTTTCAGGAAGGAACCAATGTCTGTTTTATAAAGAATATTCTGCTGATTTTTTTTCTTTATTTTTCACAGTCTTTTAGTCAAGCAAAAACATTTAAATCAAAAATTTATATGCCTGACAACATTAATGAAACCTTGTACGCTGTCAAAGTCTGCTGTAGTTGGACTCTCTGATGTCTGATATGACTGAAACAGGCTTTATTGGGATGAGAACTCTGCTCCATTTAAGTCCACAACACCTGTAGAAAGACTTCCGCTTTAATATCTGGAATCAGTTCAAAAGGTACTGGGGACACACATGCGTCTGCAGTTATAGACTGTAACTGTAGGAAGCTAAACTAATATCTGTAATGTAGGTGTCTTCCAAGAGAAAAAATATTTTGTATTGCTTATTTGTTGTTCTGTTTTGTTTTACTTCCTGTTTTTCTATTATTCCTTCCTTCATACACTGGAATTTTGTTACATCATAATTAAAAGGAACTTAAAAAAAATACTAGGACAAAAAAGATCCTATGGTATGTGACTATTGCAAATCTTTCTGTGACATTGTGGTGTTACAGAAGAGGAGACAGAATATGTGACCTTTATAGCATCAGTCATTTTTTAACTTAATTGGAAAAATCTCAGAATAGCTCCAGAGCAAAATTCTTTCCGAGCATTTTATGACTAGACTTTTAGTATTAAGTCTAGGAAATTGATGCATTTGAAGAAAGAGGTCACGAGTGAAGGAGAACTTGCAGATCTGCATGACTGTAGGCAGCAGAGACATATTACTCCCTCATATTAATCTTCTCAAGTGACATGAAATTGTATGAAAACGGGTTTATAATCATAGTGCTATAGTTCAATGATCAGTAAATACTCTGGCAAATGTTCCTTATAAAGCTGAAGTGAATATGCTCTTGAAAGAATTTAAAACAACTGTAAAAGGCAATGCAAACAAACAGAGAAGTAGTGATGTAACAAAGGTATAGAATTGGAAATATGAGTATAGCCTTTTTCTTAGTAAGGGAATCGATGAAGTTCACACCGGGGTTTTTTGATATCAAAGGACTTCTACAGACATAATCTCTCAGTTACAACATATGACCAGTTATTGCCTCAAGTCAGAGCACCACTATATTGTCACTCAGAGTGAGACTAATATGAATCACAATGAATGTTAGTTGAAAGTCACACTGTTCTGGGGTTCCATTATTATTAAATGAAGACCCTGGAAATGAAAGCAGTTGAATGCTTAATTTAGCTATCTAATATTTCCATGCTCTTCTTTCATAAACAATTTTTTCAAAGGCATGTAATTTAATCCTTATTGTTAAAACAACTAGTTGCATCATTGAATATTCTCAAACCATTAAAGGTAAGAAAAGTCCATATTCTCACCCCTAAGACAGGAACAAGGGTACTAATTTTGCTTTCAGATGGAAAACGTTTTTTTTTAGGGCATAGTTCAGATTTTCTGAATTAAGATGATTTATCAGAAGATCAGAGTAGGAGAGTGATTTCTTGATATTAAGAAATACAAAATCTGTAAAATTTGTACTTACTATGTTGGTAATGACATCTCTTGAACTGTTAGCTATACTGTCTTAAAAGCACTCCAGGATATGGTTGCCTGCTTTGGCTGCCAACACAAACTGTTGACTCATATTGATCTAACAATCAACCAAAACCCCCAGATCCATTTCTGCAGGGCTGCCCTTCAGCCCTATCTCCCAGTCCTTATGTACATGCAGGATTGCACCATTGCAGATAGAGAATCCAGCCTNCCAATCTGTCAAGATCTCTCTGTACAGCCTCTCTTTCCTTGAGGGAATCAATGACTCCTCCTAAGTTAGTATTATTGGAAAACTTATTTAGTGAGCACTTAACTCCGGTACCCAGGTCACTGCTGAGCTCCATCTTCACTCTGAAAATTCACTGCTTAAAAAAATGCCCTAAGTCAGCTGAAAAACAAGTTGGAAGTTATGCTAGCTTTATATTTGCAGCCATATCACTGTCTCGTTATTATTACTAAGTCAGCAATGGATTAAGGCATAAATCTGCAGATGCAGGAGAAAGATTCATCGCAATGTTTGCAGAAGCTGCAATGACATCCTAAGCACAACAGTTTAGAGAGTTCATGTCCTTTGAGACCGCAGCTTCAGGGAACATTGCTATTTTCCTTTGATGCTCAGTAAATATTCACAGGAGACAGGACAAGAATCAGTGGAAAATATACCTTCTGACTGCACTTGAAATAAAAGCCATGAAGAGGAGCATCATTAAATGGACTTTGTCAACAGTGTGCTAAAAGCTTCTCTGCTTAAATACCATTATTTGCATCTGAATTTTCTGCAGGGAAATCAGCCAGGTTGCACAGATAGGAAAAGACAAATATTGAGCTGTATTACCTACTACCAAAAAGCTGAACAGTTCTTCTCTCCATTGCTTATTTCTTTGTGCAGCCTGTGCCAGGTCAGAATATCCCTTTTAGTTCTGTTTCATTGGGATTCAACTGTAGGATTAAAAATTCAGTGGATTTTTAAGATTTTTCTTTACATTATTACTTTTTGTTAAGTTACTTATAGCTGTGCCTAACCAGCTGAATATACATGTTCTCTGCAATACACTACAAACTCTGAGAAGACCAAAATATGTAAGGGTTCATTTATCTGTTCAGATAAGATATGGGCAGGGACATTTCCTGTTAAAACCTGAAATATTTGTCCAACATCTCTAAGTAAAATAGAATGTTAACTATTATTTTAATTCTTTCAGATGTTTTATTTAATAGCTATGAAAATAGCCTATGGCTACTTACACTGAGTATGTGAACACCCTGCAGGAAGTACACTGTATTAGTAATAATACAAAGTTTTATATTTAGTCAAATTTACCATTACACATGAAGTGCTGGCAGCAAGTTCAGTGTTAAATATATTCTCCAGCTGTGACACAGATAGCTAGTTTATATATTTACATATTTTCTACAATGCTGGAGCCTGATATTCAAGCCTTCCACAGTTACCCAAACTGACCTTGCAAAGTAAGGGCAATAAATTGTAAAAAATCAAAAACCTAATCCTGTGCCAGCTGTAGAACCTCTCCAGTCCTAAATAAGGAACAGAAAAATCACTATTGGGTTTCAGTAGGCAGAACATGAATAATATGATGATGAACAGCAGCATCATAAACCTCCTTCACAAATCTAGTTAGCTTGTGCTAAATCAAACTTGGGAATATAATTCAAAATTTCTCTTAGCCTTTGATAGTATCATACCTCTGAGTATTGGTGTATCTTGATGTAAAGAGTAGGAAAATGTAACAGAAAATTGTCTTGAAAGAGAGCAGTCCTGGTATATTCTCTCTCTCCTTCTATACTTGCTATGAGTTCCTGGACTCTAGCTAAGCAAGATCTAGGTTTCTTTCTAGTAGGTTAATTTTCTAGTTCATCAATTAACTGAGCACCATCAGTTACTAGCTGGATAAATACTGAGTAGCCTCAAAAGGATGACTGAATTGCTAAAAGTAGGGATGTACCCTAAACATAACTTAATTAAACATTTTCAGTAGATGCTTATGTGAAAAGTACAGTTCCTTTCAATACATAGGTGCTAAGGAAGGAGATTCCCACTGACCTATCAACTCTATTCACAGACGTTTTCTGAGTACCCATCACATTCAGCTCACACATACAAGTTGAAAACTGCTGATGCATTTGGATAAGGTATTTTGTTCAGAAAGACAAGAAGATAGAGAGAAATAGTATCAAGATCGGTGCTGTGTAGGACTATAGAGGATGCAGGACCTTTACAAGAAGACAAACTGAATTTTGTCTAAAGAATAGTCATCCCACTAGAGGAGACTGGCAGCTGCTGATTCACCAACTCTTGCTCTCATACAGCAGGCCTAAGTAAGTTCTGTGGAATCAGAGGTATAGATGCAAATGCAAAGATTATATAGAAACGGCAGATGAAAGTATTTTATGCTTAGTTCTTTGAGTTAGCCCTATGTATCTTTGATGTGGTGTTTAGGTCCTTCTAGCCCAGTCTTGACTGTTGCCACTACCTTCAGATCATGCACATAGTGTCATACATATCCCAAAATGAGCTGAAATAAGTGTATGCATTAAGGTTTTAGAAAATGTATCTTTCTATGCAGACATTTGTACACAACAGGAATATTATTTTCGTGGTGCATATATGTGTTCAAGTTATGCAAATGACACTGCTACCTGTTAAACACAAATATACACTGTCCACTACTCTGTATAAATCCTTTTGAGTTTAATCCATGACAACTGGCAGAGTCTATTTGAGTAGCATCCTCTAAATGATCAAAATGAATATAATACTGATGTGCTTATGCTGTTACATGCAGATCTGAAAATTATCTGTAATTAATCTTTAAATTTTGTGGTGCATTTAGTTGAGTTGAATTATAGCAGTGCCACACCAAGAGAAATGGCATGAATTTATCTATAAAAGTAATAGCGCTGACCTTCATCAGTTCTTCAGGAAGTTATAGCGTACAAGGTATCTTCCTGAAGATTAGGTAACAAAAAAACCAACAAACTAAAAAGCCCAACAAAGAAAGCCAACCAAACAAAATACCAGCAAAAAAAAAAAAANAAAAAAAAAAAAAAAAAAAAAAAAAAAAAAAAAAAAAGACCCATACTGAAACATAAGTAACTCAGGTGAAGTTTTGGAGAAAATTCACTCAGCAATTCTGGGAACGTTACAAAATCTTCTGTGGAGGACACAGAATGATTTGTATGTGCTGTAGTTTACCTGGCTTCTGCTCTAGTCCAACTACATCCAGCAACCTAAAAGGAGTGTGATATTATGAAGCTGACACTCTAGAGTAATTTGCTTACTTCCTACAAAGAGCTAGGAGAGGAAGTTGAACTAGAAATGTGTAACTGTTTTGGATTCTGAATCTTGTCTCATATGTGTTCCACACTGGTCACTGATCAGGTCACAATTTGGAAAAGTAGTATGGACTGCTGTGACAATGTAGTCTGATTTCATGTCTAAGGTACTTGTATTCCTATCACAATTTAAACATTACTACAGAAAAAGGGGTATAACAACACTTAAAAAAAAAACAAACAAACCAAAACAGTTTAATCTTTAAACATCATAACTGTTACAATAGATCAAGTTTACTCTGGTTTGAACTTTTCCACTGCCAGTTTTTAGCCACTGGCTCCTACAACACTCTTACTAATTAAAAGATTCTTTCTCTTTGCATGTATATAAAGATTACAATTAACAAAATTATTCTTCTTCTCATTAAACTGGATATATATTTCTCTAAATATTTCCTAAAGATTTCATCATTCTGATTTCTTCTGTACTTATCCAGCTAAAATGTATTAACATTCACCTTTTGCTGTGAAACCATGACTGTTCTTAGCTTTGGCTGCAGTGACAATTTCAGAGGTGAAGGACTCCAGCTGTTGTCATTTGAGATTTCCATGTTTATAAATCAGAGTATTGCTCTATTCCTTTGGGATAATCATTGCACTTGGAGCTGCTGTAGTACTTCTGATTAAAGAAATTGGCTTAGAATGATAACAATATCAGATTAACCTACTCATATACAATATTAAATAGTTAAATAACATTTGGCATTTCGAATGCACAGAACTCAATTTACTTAGTTGCAACTAGTAATTTTTTCTTTTCTTTTTTTCTAGAAACCTTTTCAGTAAAAATGCAGATAAAGAAATTTCATCATATCAAAGTGTAATATATTACATAAGGATTTTTTAAGACTTCTTATTATCACTTTTCAAGAAAACCAAGGGTTTTGCAGCCTTTTTAATGTTATTAAGGGTAGCTATAATTAGTCTTCCTGAATAATGAGAAAGTCACTTAACAATAACCTGGATATTGCTTTCATGGTCATTGCAAAATTGATCCTGTCTTTTTTCCATTAGATAAACATGCACATAAAAGGATAAAACCAGGAACCCTACATTAAATATGCAAACTGATCCACCTGCAACCTTTACTGTTACACCTTCACCTATAACTTTGGTTCTGGAAACAAGATCTTCTGAAATCTGACAGATTTGTACCAAGGTGTTTTTCAAGATATTCTCCTTATCTGTAGGCCTGCAGTAAACAGTAGAGTAAGGAATGAAGATTTTTACTACTACATGTAGGATTTTCATAATGGAGTGCAAAGAACCTGAGAGGAACCAGAAAGACCTGCAAAGAATGGAGTGACACAGGAGCCGAGTCTCCTTTCAGGGCAAAGGCAATATAGTATATACTGGTTTTTAGATCTTTGTCCTTATTTCTGACCCTGCCTGTGGTAGCCTAGAGTTCAGGTAGTTGGCTTGGCAACTGTGAAACTATTGGCAGGTTTCTGTCAGTTTAGTCAATGTTGGCTGTTACTGATGTCAACCTGTGCTGTTTCCAGAAACAAGCAAGACTCCTGAAGGGTTTTTCCAACAAGTAGTAGAGTCAATGTCAGTACAAGATCAACCTTGCCTGGAACAAGCCACATATTTTGTAGCTGTTAGATGATGAATAATCTTAATGTGGTGTTCATTCATAGCACACAGTTTCCTTTATAAGAAATAAATTTTTTTAAAAATATAAGAATTTATTGTTTCTTGATTCTGCAATAAATAAAGCCACAGTAATATAATGCTATCAACAAGACTTGCATGGTCTAGCTGAAAAGGATCATATTGAAAGAATTCTCTGAAAACAGCAATATTGGCAGTTTCACCCCATTACCCTTTGTGTCACTGTTTCACTGAGCTCAGTGTATTAAAAATGGAAAATCTTCCCCACAATTAGCTTATTCCCATAACTAATTAGATCAGAATTGAAATTTCTGTCAGATGAGTACCCCAAAGTATTCAGCTATCACGAAATACTATACATGGTTTTTCAGACACTACTGCACTGCATCTTCTGTACAAAACAGATGAGATACGCTAATTCAGTGGAGGGAGGATTTAAGCTGTTAAATAGTTCATACATCTTGTATAGGCAGACCATTTTCAATGATATTAAAGTAAATTGGCTTCTCTGCCTAGTTACTGATTGATCAGTACTTCCAGCGGCACAGTGAAACCCAAAATCTTAGGATTTCATTATTAGCTTTAATACTTAAATGTGCTAATGATATCCAGGAAAATGGAATAAAATCAGTGATGTGTCAGAAGAAAGTAATTCATATTACCTGTAAGACAGTGCTGGAAGGCTGAGTGCTGGTGCTTAACTAAATGTTTTAGTACCATAAAATTTCATAACCTTTCTACAAAGTGCAGTCAATACAAATGAGGTGTTGGCAACAGTACATTCTTATATCAGGTGTATCCTGCAGAATCAGAAACAAACCAAAAATTATCACATAAAGAGACAAATAAAGAAAAAAAACTTATATGATATGTTGATGGGCAAAATATTAGAATTTTAGTAATTAAAATGGGCATATAAGCAACCAACTAATCAAAACATTAACACTATATAGTGTACACAAGGGCTGTACTTCCACTGAGTTTTGCTGGACAACTGCTGGGTCTTCAGAGCACATCCTTCATTTCCTTTTGTCTTTGGCTCAATGTTAGCTGAAACAGGGTGGTCAAAGCAAGACAAAAATTATGTCCTCAGTGGGAAATCTGAGCATAGTTCTCAGATGAAGTCACTATATGGAGAACATTACCAGTTTTTGAATAGTGCTTGACAGTGATGATTCTTTTGATCCTGCTTGTTTAAATATTAATCTTTGAAGTCATGATTACTGCAATTCTCAATTCCTCACTCTGGTCCTAGTGCCTTTGAATATTTTAACAAAAATCATCAATTTCAGTGCTTTCACCTGGAAGGGCCAACAGCCTAACACATCTGAGGATATTCAAAGAGTGAATTTAAACTATCAAGTTGCAGGTGGAGCTGGATCTGTCTCCCATAGCCTTGAATTGGTCAGGATTTTCCTAGTGCAAATAACTGCATTAAGATGGATCACCTTTGCAACTTTAAATCTCAGTCATGTTTAGACCCATATTGCATTTTGGCTTATATTATGGATCTAAGAGCCTCCCTTACTTTGGTAATACCAGCAGCTTACTTGCTGTGAGACATGTATTAATGACAATATTAAGATATTTAGTTCCAAAAATTACCTTTCCACCAGGTCACACCAGTCACTTACTCAGTGCTGCTACAAAAACAGAATGTGTGCTAGCAGTGTTATGTTGCTGCAGCTTTCAGCAATATCTCTGTGTGTTTAAAGAACAAAACAATGTCTTTTAAATAACGTGCTTCTCAACTTCAGCTTCTTTTTGATGCCTTAGACATCTAAACAAATGATAATATCTTTAAGGTTAGTAGAAGTTTAAATTTACACTTACCTTTTAAAAATTAAGGTTTGACTGCAAGCACTTTGTTAAATGAATGTCGATAATCTGATATTGAAAATTCAAGATATGCTGTCTCTGATCTAATAAGAAATTTGGAATTCTATTTATTTTACAATGAGAAGAAGTAAGCTATTAATTAGTCCTCCCCCCAAAATTTCTAGCAATTTTATTTCTGTGTCACTTATGTCATGACTTAGCTGTGTCGTACTCTCAGTTTTTTCCCAGGGTCTGTACAAAACTGTATCCCTTGGTCGTTCCATAAAATCAAGGGCCTACTGAGCATAAATGGATATATTGAATGGAAAATGAGTCAATTTTTTTAAAACTTATTGATCTGACTATGCATAAAGACGTTCATTGCCAGTGAAATATTACAATGAACTTTAGGGCAACACCTTCTCCTTCTCATAAATAATAAATAATATGATCTCTGCCATATAAATTTTGTTATTCTGTGGATTGAAGCAGTGTCATCAGTTTCAAGACAAATCACAAAATCAAACTACGGTCCCCACTTCCCTCTTCTTATTTAAGATGCAGCAGTCAGACACCCTGGTATGACAGGTCACAGCCCTTTAAAAAGCTGCTGTTTATAAGTCCCATTAGTATTCTCTAAGTTGTCCCTTCTGCCCTTCTGGCAGCAATCCTTCTAAAAACATGCTTTGGCAATTACTGAATAAATCTGGAAAGAAGCAAGGCATAATTAGGTTGGTCAAACATGAGCAATCACAGGAACAAGATAATTGTGATTATCTTCAAATACTTTGATTTAGTATATTTTTAGTTACTGGTCTGATAAATTATTGTGTAGAAAAGACTCTGACATAGTGAGCAATATGTTGACCTTTCAGTTCTGAACTATAGAAAGAGTGAAATACTAGGAGAAAATTAATAAATCTTTTTATTATTGAGATCAAATTTGAATCTTTGCAGTTTGCATTTAATTTCTTCACTTCATTTTATTTAATAAGAAAGCATTCATTTTAAGAGTAGATGGCTGTTCACCTACATACAGTTTCTCCCTCCCATTTCTTTTAGCACTCATCAAAATGTATTAGGCTATCAGACAGAGAGGCATGCTAACAAGGTAATATTTCTCTTCACTGTTACACAGCTGACACAGGACATTTACAAAGTGAAGAACTTCAATAGCACAGAGAATTTGGGAGAAATTCGCTGTTTCCAAAAATCCGTACTTTCTTGGTCAACAAAATGTTGGGAACGAATGCAAAACACTTTAGTCAATGCTGATCCTGCCAGTGCAAATGTCAACATTTTCTCATACAAATTGTGATGTACGGAGACATGTTTAATGGCCCACAGCCTCTCTGAGATATGAGTATCCAGCTAAGTTTTATTTGGCCTTTAGAAAAGCCAGCCAATGGAAGAAAGTGATGAAACCTTTTGATTACTGTAAGGCGACTGATGGATGATCTTAATATCTTATGTTGCTAGGTATGTTTCATGCATTACCAGTAGAGAGATTGATATTTATAGAAAGAAATCTTTGCATGGGCTGTGGATTTAATATCCAAACCAGAAGTAGCTCATGAGAGTGGGAAATTCATGCGATTTACAATCATTACAAGGCTTTGATATTTTTGTTCTAATTTGAAAAGGCTGCAAGCCAACTAGACAGACACCATCATTCATGTGCAAGTGAAACTGACATGCCATGCCTGTCATTTGGCTTAAAATGTTGATCCTCATGCTGTTTGTATCCTTTTCTTTTTCTTAAGGTTTTCTTAAGGTACTGGATAAGGTAGTAAGTAATAATAGCAATATATGCACTATTTGTCTTTTTTTTTTTCCCCCTTCTTGATAAACTATAAATATTGCTTGTTTAAACTTCTTTATTAAAAAAGCAGGCCAGTTTCATAATTAAGCTAGACATTTGTAAATTCCTTTGAATTCTGTGAGCTGCACTAATTTGCATTGTTTGGGATTACCTAACATTTTTTGTATTTTTAATTGTATTTTTATTATCAATTTGAAACCTTTTAGAGATTAGGAAAATTGTACAAAAACAATGAAAAAATGAAAAAACTATTAAAATCTTTCACAACTTTAAGAACACTCTTGTCTTAGGTAATTTCTTGTTTTAGACAAGCCTCTTTACCCATCCCTGTGGTGAAATGAAATATTGAACTGAATTTAAATGCAAATAGCTTCTTAGGATGATTCAGTCCGCTTTAGTAAATAACATGCACATGATACATAGTATGTGTTACAATTTATCAAGCTCTTAATTCAAAATTCTTAGCCTCCTGGATAGGTATGTTTCTAATGTGTCATAGTTTCCTCTTTTGCTCCTAAGTTCAATCTATTTGTAATGAAAAATGTGATTTCTTCTGAACTTTAAAAGCAAGAGTGAAATAAAGTGTTTTAAACACAATCTAGAGGTAGCAAAAGAGACATCAGAATTATATCTGTGTAAATTATTCAGGATCACAAAGACAGTCTGGAAGCTTAAGAGGAGCTTAGACTCCTTATCTAATGATCTGAGACCATCAACACAATGCATTAATCCTTATTCTTTTTCTGAAACTTCTGAATGGCATAAAAGTTACTTATTTTCAAATTTAGGCTCTTAAGTCAAGACTCTTAGATTCATACTAAAAGTTCTCCTGAAAGGGAGAAATATACCCGTTGTTCACTCTTTGGAAGAGCTGTTGACTAACAGTGAATGAGCAGGTGAGACAAAGTTGTTCCTGTGGGCCCCAGATTTTGGTCACATGGGTTTGTGACCCTTTGAGCTTCTTGGTTTAGGAATAGAAGGGAGGACCGTGGGAACTACTGACCTGTCATCCTCACTTCTGTGCCTAGGAAGATCATGGCACAGGTCCTCCTAGAAGCTATGCTGAATTACATGGAGGACAGAGAGGTGATTTGAGACAGCCAGCATGGCTTCACCACAGGCAAGTCCTGACTGACCAAACTAATGGCCTTCTATGATGGAGTGACTACAGCAGTAGACAAGGTCACAGATGTTCTTTATCCAGACTTCTGTAAAGCCCTTGACATGGTCCCTCATACCTTTTCTCTAAATTGGAGAGAGATGGATTTGAAGAGTGGGCTGTTAGATGGATGAGAAAATGGTTGGACAGTTGCATCCATAGGATAGTGGTCGGTGGTTCAGAGTCCCAGTGGACATCAGTGATGACTGCTGTCCCTCAGGAGTCTGTGTTATTAAATATCTTCATCAGTGGTATAGACAAAGGGATCACATGCACACTCAGCAAACTTGCAGATGACACTAAGCTGAGTGGTGCAGCTGACACACCTGAAGGATGGGGTGTCATCCAGAGGGCCTTGAACAGGCTCTAGAAGTGGATCAATGGGAATCTCATGAAGTTTAACAAGACCAAATGCAAGGTCCTGCACCTGGGTTGGAGCAACCCCCGGTCTCAATACAGGCTGGGGGATGAAGGGATTGAGAGTAGTCCTGCCAAGAAGGAGTTGGGAGTGCTGGTGGTTGAGAGGCTGGACATAACCCAGCGATGTGTGTTTGCAGCCCAGAAAGCCAATTGTGTCCTGGGCTGCATCAAAAGCAGCGTGGCCAGCAGGGCGAGGGAGGGGATTCTGCCCTACTTTGCCTTCATGAGACCCCACCGGGAGTGCTGCATCCAGCTCTGGGGTCCTCAGGACAGTAAGGACATAGACCTGCAGGACTGAGTTCAGAGACAAGTCACCAAGTTGATGAGAGCACCTCTCATATGAGAAAAGGCTGAGAGAACTGGGATTGTTGAGCCTGGAAATGAAAAGTCTTTGGGGTAACCTAATTGTGGCCTTCCAGTACCCAAAGGAAGCCTACAAGAAAGTTGGAGAGGACTATTTAAAAGAGAATATAGTAACAGGACAAGGGGGAATGCTTCAGACTGAGTCAGTTTAGATGAACTAATCAGAAGCAATTCTTTTCTGTGAGGGTGGTAAGGCACACAGGGTGCCCAAGGAAGTTGTAAATGCCCCATCCCTGGATATGTTCAAGGCCAGGTTGGATGGGGCTTGGAACAACTTGGTCTAGTGGAAAGTGTCTCTGTCCATGGCAGGAGGTGTTGGAACTAAGTGATCCAACCCAGGCCATTCTATGATAATAAGAAAGTGTACTTTCAGATTTATGAAATTGCCATTCTGTTTCTACTAGAAATGCTAAATAGGGAGAAGCAACTGAGCGTAATACACAGGGAATTGCTTAAAATATCTTTATTGCAGGATGCCAGTGTTGTGAGATAGAAAATATTAACCACATGGCGTGCCTCATTCCTTTTCTATCTGTCCTGATGGCATAGAAATGTAAGCCACAGGATTGTGTGATAACTTATAAGTTGACAAACTAGGTTCTTTCATTGGTTCTGCTTTTAACCAGTTGTATGAACTTGGGAAAGTTCTTCTGCCCTGCCTTGTGGCATACTTGTCAGAAGAATATTTTTAAAAGTGTTCGTAAGAATTGGCTCTGAAGTTAGAATTTACTCTAGAGACAGAGGTTTTTACCTTGAATTTAATTCAGTATTAAAACACCTTGCATATTGTCAGTATGTTTCTTTTTATGTGTGTATAGTTTACAATCTTGATTTTTCTTAACCAAAATATCTCTGCACTTAAAATGAGGAAAAGACCTATCCTCTTTCACATGGATGCTTCTTCTGTGCATGAGAACAGGCTTTTTATTCAACTTTGGATCTGGGAAACCTTTACCTTTAACCAGTCTTACAAATTATGTTTCTTCAACAGCTAGTGGCAGTTTGTGGTTTCTTGAAAATAAAAGAATGGCACAGATGTATCACTGTTCTTTCCTATGTGTCATGGCAAAAAACCCACTAAAGTTATCTGTGCCTTATTGCATACGAGTTATTTCTATCCTTGCATCTGTATAATGAGAAAAATAGTTTATTTTTCAGACTAGATATAATTTTTTTTGTTTTCATCTTTTTTTTTTTTTCTGAAATGAATGACTAAAGTAGTAAAATAAAATGTAGACATAAAGCTAAAAAAATTGCTTACATACAGTTTCTCTTACATCACAAAATGTAAACCTATATTTTTGTGTTACATTGCCTAATTTCTAAATTGCTACAGGGAAAAGAATTCACATTTTTGTGTATGTTTAGTCTTATCAGGTATAATAAAGACAAATAAACAAATGTTGTATAGCTCCATGATGAAAAACTGATGTGAAAACGAAGCGCTTTTCGTAAACTAATATACTACATCAGAGAAATGCAATCCTTGAATTATTGTCTCCAAAAAGCACACTGTGACATCCTAGAAGATGAAATATTTTGGAGGCCCACTAAAGTGAAAAAAGCTATCAACATTTGTTAAATTTAATTATGTGAACCCACTTAGACATTTTAGACATTTTGGGCTTAGATCTCACTATGTACAGTAATGCAAGGATTTTTTAGTTTTCTCATACTCTTGAGTTTTCATACTTTCTAGTGTGCATATCCTCCCATCAAGACTGATCTCATAAAAATTATTCATAATGCGTGCTCTAGTCTTCCCATTCCTGAGTTTGAGCGATTATTTCTAGCAGGCATTTTCACTAATCCTTTACATTCCTGAGTTTTCAGTATCTTCAATTAGCAGTTGAATAATCTTATTAGGTAGAAATTACGTATACAGCAAAGGGGTTTTACAGATCCTGTATTTTGCACATTTTGTTCTTCACAAAAACCTCAGATGTAAAGTGATCATCCCACAGATTTCTGTACCTTTTACATATTGGGCAAAAATGTATGAAAAGCATCAGTAAATATTATGGGGTGCATTGTCATACTAAATACTGAAGATTTATGGAAACATTATTATTTCATTTCAGCAAAGTTACTGTATGTAATTTTTTTAGCCATGCAGGTTTCAGTGTAGTTCTTAATGGCAAAATGTAAGAGCTGTATTTACAGACCATAGTAATAATTGGGCCAGATGAAACTGCTGAATGTAAGAGAAGTTTATTACAGGTATAATGGGAATAGAAATGTAACTTCAATAGCTGAATAATTTTGAAATTTGTAGAGTTGGGAGTAATGTCATTTTAGCAAGACTGTGTAAGACTAAATATGAGTAAATAATTTACTCAGTTAAATTAGCTTCTTCTGTTAACTGGGTGTGTGTAAGCAGGATCATAATTTTTCTGTATTTACCCACCATTCAGATTCACTCCAACGTGTAAGTTTTGTGTTGATTTTATTAAACAGCTCTGTGAAATCTCTGCAAACATGCAAATCTATTTTTCAAGGAATAAATGACTGTCATGCTCAAGTCACTGCCTGCTTACGACTCATTCACAAATAAAAAGTATTATTGGATCTAGATTTTCTAGATCTGGTTATTAGGAAAGAAATTGCATTTTATAAATGTCTAGCTGGCAGGATAGCATTAAAATGCATTTTCTTTTTTAAGAAAGATCTGTAAACTCCTATCCTCAGATTAGAAATTTTTATTCCCTTTTCACTTTTCTTTCTGTATTTTTTTGTTTTCCATTTTCATGTTTTGAATATATATGAACTTATTTGGAATAGCTTTATATATAACAGACAAAAATTTTGCTTGCTTTTAAAAAATAGCCAAGAACAAAGCAATATTTATAAATATAACAAAGATATTGTTTTATTTATCCTAGAGACTTTTTTACTGTCTATTTTCTCATTGCACCATCATTGAGACAGTGACTGTCTCTTTCAAAGCAGCTTGAGCTAACTTTACAATTGTTATCTAATGATGTGCTATCTAATTCTGTCCTATTTAACCTGTTCTCATTTGTTCTTTCCAAATGAATGGTGTCTACAGATAGGGAGGTCTTTTAATTATTAAATTAATTAAAATTGAAATTATTGAAGATTTTTTCCTTTAAAGATCTAACTCCTGGCTTAATATTTTCTACATTTAATACATTTAATAATATTCACTGGGAGAGTAATTCTATTCAACTACAGAAAAAAAAAAGCCTACCATGGAATGAAGAATACTTTTGCTCTTTTTACCAGATTTATTTTTGTAAAAATCTTTGTAAAGACTCGGTTGTCCATAAAGATACACATGATAAATCTGTAACTTAGGTAACTGATGGTGGAGGCAGCAATGGTTTGTCTCTCTCTGTGTAACAGTGATGTGCAGCTTGAAGTGACGTAGCATCAGTTAAAAAAAAAATCTACTAGCTATGTGCATATGCAAACATTTCTTCCTAGTGAGTAGGAATAGTGGCAAGCACTAGTTTAAAAGCCGTCAATATGTATAAATCCTTTTCAGTTCTTGTGATGGGTTAGCTTTGGCTAATTGCAAAATGTCCATCCAGTTGTTTGCTGGCTCCACCTCTCTGCGAGACACACCATGCAGTTACAGACAGTGATTCACTAAACACAGAGCTTGGCACTGGGACTATCTATAACTGCCCTTTATTGAATGGCAGAAAAGTAAAGAAACTCTCTACTCCCATTCTTTGTGTTGTACCAAGAGTAAAATAGTTTCAAATATTTATGGGAAAAAAGAATAGTCAAATACACTGTATCTCTCTGGCTGACTGGACCCTTACATGAAATTAGAAGAGGTTTCATCTACCTAAATTTCCTGAAAGTAATTGATAGAACAGAGAGATCAAGTGGTATTCATAAGATGCAAAACCCAGACTTATGGAATATCCTCTTTAAGTTGTAGAATGAGTTCCACATAGAAGTGAATTCAGCCTTGCAGTATTAACAATATTTCAATGGTATTTAGACTGCAGGTGAAAGAATATGATCTGCCACATAGCAAAACAATACCTTCATTCAGTCATGCGAAAGAGTAATTTTGTGTCAACGTATGTTCAAGAATATAGAGGAACATTGAAGTTTGTCCTTCTCCCATGCTGCCAAGAGTTTTGAACATATCTCTTGGTCCAATATAAAATGATAACATACGCAACATGTGTTCCTAAGACTCAAGATTTAGTTGGAAAGAAAGATCACGAAGAAAAAACATCCCGGATAGTGTGCTTTCTGTTCCCAAATATCCCTTGAGAAAGGTATCTATCAACACTTTACAAAGCAGCAATCAAGTATGACAATGAAATAATGCATGAAAGGGCTTCGCTATAAGAATCATTTACCTGAAGCTGAAGGGCTGATTCATTCACTGCAGTCCAAGAGGTCACAACTCTGGACCTACCTACCTCGAAAATTGTCAGATAGAAATTTGTGACTCTGGACTAAATCGTTGTAGGCTTGTAATGGATCTCTGTTCTTTTTCCTACCACACTATGAAAAAGATTGTGAATCTTATGTAAGTAAAGAAATAAATAGACAGTAAATGGCTTGTTATGCAAATAATAAAAAAAACCAAACAGAACCCCACAACACTTAATGTCAGCAAGAGCACTGACTGTCTTGTTTAGCTTGGTCAGCGTAGCCTCTGGGTGCTGCAAAGGTACTGAGATATTTTTCAGAAGCAGTTAAAACAATTAACCTTAAAAAAGAATTTGAAAAAAAGATGATAGAATTAAAAGTGCATGCCAAGGCATAAACACAGTGGTAGAGTAAATAAACATACAGTCGAACACTGTCCAGTTACAGCACCGTGGCTGTACTGGGAGCAAGCATTTTGTGAAATACATCTCTCAGTGCAAGACACTGCAGTGACAGCTGCAGTGAAACACAGAACACAATGCAATGAACAAAAAGCATACTAATGAAGCCAAGAATGTAAGTTCCTTTTTTCTTGAGGATATTGCTATCCATTCACTGACAATCAAAGCCAGCAGCAGCAAAGGGTGGCCTGTTGACCCCAGAGACCACGACAGTATCAGCAGATGTTTATTGCTTCTTGGGTGAAGAAGTTCAGATGAAGTAAAGCAGCCTGAACATTTGCCCAAAGTCAGACTTTTGGTATATGTTTGACTAGGATTAGAGCAAAAGGAATGGGAGAAAGTCTTAAAAATACTGTGAGTAAATTACATACTGTTTCTCCATATAAAACCTGAAATTTGTCATCCCTCATTTCTTATATTTGATGAAGAATCTTTCACTTGCTTTCCTCTGTGTCATTTGTGAACACATTCGATCTAAGTAGATACACTCTATGAATGTGTGTTATGTATTGTTCTTGAAGGAAGTATTAGTTTTTCCTTTAATCTTATGTTGCGTGTGGCTTGTTTAACAGTCAAGAAAGAGTGAGAAAACTAGAGCTGCTAAAAAGATAAAAAGAAATTAGCCTTGAAGATTGTGTGCATATTATTAACTACTAGTAATACTAAAACCAACAAAAGGAGCTTCTATATTTATTTTCAAGCAGTAATATAAAAATATGTACATATTTTGAACTTATTTTCAATCCAGTTGTGTTGTAATAAAACATGTTCTTGCCTAGTGTATTATACAATTACCACCAGCTCTCAAGTCTCAGATGCATAACAGCTGCTGCAATAATGCTATAAATAAGGCTAATTATTTCAAAGCTGTCTAGAAATTTACGGCTTAACTTATCTGATTGTAACATTTGTATGGTTAGCTAGTGGTTTATATACACAAGGATCACTGAAGAGCTCTTGCAGACATCAATCTGGGAATTGGCTGCAATATTACAGATTATGGAGCTGGAAGTGAATTATTAAGAATGGAAGACAGATACCAGATCAAGTAAGTTATAAAGAAGAGCATGTACAAAGCTAGTATTGCAAAATAAGAACAGATGCAGACCTCTGAAGCTGTAAATAATTCATTCTGTAATTTCATGTTTCACTGCAGGGAACAGTGTAAAACTCAGTGCATTTTCCCAGGTGACCTAAAAGACTTGATTTGTTTCAAAATCCTTGTGAATTGATACTTCATAGATCACTGAAATCGGATTATTTAAGTTATTCAAGTATATACAAGAAATTCCAGGCTTTCCCTCTTTGACTTTACATAATAAGATGTATCTCTTCCACACAGTCACTCAACAACACACACTGGCAAATGAAGAGTTTCACTGATTATAGTGCAAGATCATTGAGTCAGGCACTGCTTTTATTGTTTTACATGACACAGCACACTGGCCTGTGTTTGCTGTTTTAGTGCTACCCCAATATAAACACAAACCAGAATAAATACAAAGGTGACATTCAGATCATATGTCAGGATAGAAATGATATTTACAACCTTTCCAAAAGCTGGTATTCTGCAGGGAATAGAAGTTTTTCAAGAAAGGACTTGCAGGGATGGGTAAAATGAAAAATGAAGTTATGAGATTTTGAAGATTTAATTGCCTGAAGGGTGAAAGCTGTCAGAGTGACCAAACATGGCAACATGTGACTTCTGAATGCCCTTTGCATCCTCTTCTAGACTGAATCAGGAGTGAGTATATGCCAAGACATTTTCTGCAGTGCTGACACCCTGACAGCCCTGGTCAGGGATCCACCCAGGGAACTGTAAAGTCCCTTTCTTGTCACTCAAGAAGACTTGCCTTCTCTCAAAAAAGACAAAAAAGAGAGTGTCTGCAAGATGTTGTTCCTAACAGATACAGATTAGGAGCACAGCCACAATGCGTGTGCATGGCTATCTGCTTGGATATAGCTGGGCATGTACTTCTAGTCACAAGTGTAAGTAATGCTTGCTCAGCCCTGATATGAAGCAGGCACCTGTATATCACTTATGCTTGTCAACATCCTTCTGCTACAAGGATTCAATCAAAACTTTGCAAGGTTCAACATCCCTGTTGGTCTGTTGCTGTCTCTGTCTATTGAGATGTGGGATGACATATTCGTATGACCTTATCTCTCTCAGCAACGACCTGAAAGGTGGTCGCAGTGGGGTGGGTGTGGGTCTCTTCTCCCAAGGAGCAAGTGGTAGGACAAGAAGAAATGGCATCAAGTTGTGCCAGGGGAGGTTTAGATTGGATATTGGGAAAAATTTCTTCATCAAAACAGCTGTCAAGCATTGGAACAGGCTGAGCAGGAAAACGGTGGAGTCACCAAAATTGGAGGCATTTAAAATATGCGTAGATGTGGTACTGAGAGACATGATTTAGTGGTGGACTTAGCAGTTCTGGGTAAATGGTTGGACTCAATGATCTTAGATGTCTTTTCCAGCCTAAATGATTCTGTGACTCCTTGATTTTCCACAAATCAGCTTTTACCATCAGTGGATTAAAAATGTTGAAACACATTTTAATATCTTTGATTCAAATCTATTTTTTATTCCTTAAACACTTGAAAGATTTTGCCATAAATGAATATTTCCTGCTGAGACAGAAGTAAAATATTCTGTTTATAAAGTAATTTTTTGGCTTAGTAAACTAAGCTCCTCTATAGTCTGTTAAAAAAAGAAAATCCTACTTTTTAATGGAAAAGACAACTTGAGTTTAGAGTCACTGTCTGTTAGTCACATTATTTTAACTGTACATTTCAATAACATTTAGTAAGTTAATAATGCATTTTATATACAATAACCTTCAAAGAAAAATGCCTTAATGGCTTTCAGGTAATTTACAATGTTGGAGCTGCAACAAAGGTTTTCATATACAGTGTTGCTTATTTTGCTGTAATAGAAATAATGATTTTATAGAGTACACATTTATTTTATATAGACAGTCTTCAGAACTGAACAAATTAATTTACAGAAAGGACTGAAAAGTTCCAACTGAGCGATAGGGTAAACCATCCAACTGTGCCTTTTTTGTCTTTAAGCCACGGCCAGCTGAGAAGCAGCAGAAGGAGAAGTGACTGAGTATCAAAAGTGGATAATATCTCATGAAACCAGAGAGTCTAAAATGTACACTTGCAGATTTTAACACATTGCCATGCACAGACTTTCCTCAGCTGGTGATAGAGGAGGGTGTATGTTTTTTTCTGTATCAGAAAACGGTGCAGTTTTTATAATTTGCAGGCTACCTTGAGCTTACTGCACTTCCCCCCACTCGTGAACTCAAGGTTTCACTTGTAAGTCATCCAGTGATCTAGACCACATATAAGGAGATGTACAAAAGCTTTATGATAGCAGTCACTAAGCTTTATGGTAACAGCCAGTAACAGCCTCCAGGCACAACACTGCTCTTTGTGTCAAGGACTGACATAAAGTGCTGTGAAGGCTTAGTCCAAGACAGTGGCAGGATACTGGGGCTACCTAACTTCCCCACCCTCTGTTCCAAGTGTGGAGTGCTTTCTTTCTGGGAGAGCAGTAAGTGACAAGATGGACTCATACAGGAAAGATGATTCATGTCATACATGTAGAGTTCTCAGTTACTGTCAGGTAGAAGGTAGCATAAGAAACTCAAAGAGAATGAAATAATAGCCTTGTTTCATAGTTTTAGCACCCATGCAAATGCAAAAGTTTTCTTTGAAAATACTAATTTCTAGCTAAATTCTATGTGTAAATGTATTATGTGAATAAGAATACATTTCTATGAAAAAGTAGCCCTCAAAATTAAAAAAAAAATCTTGATTTTCTTATCCAGGAAATGTCAAGAGTTCATATGAAAGGATTTGATTCATCTTTAGTTATTGTCTCCCTGCTGTCCTACATGAGAAAAGTTTTGCCTTTCCCTGTTCCTTGGTGGAATTTTGCCACTTCTCTCGTGCCTAGGATGTCATCTGGACTAGAGCGATAACATTTCTCTGCTTATCCAAAGTCCAAAACATGTTTTTTCTTGCACTGTTAGAAGTGAAATCTAAGGATAAAAGAGTCTTCTCAAAACAAAAATTCTGTTTGTTTTTCTTGTTTGTCTTCCACGCTGGTCTGTTTTAAGAATGGACGTGTCAAAACTTGTTGAGATACTTTTGAGAGAGCTCAGTTTCAAATATTGTGCCTTCAGAAATCAGTCTTATTTTACTGCCTAAATTTTCCCTCATAAACTAACCTTAGTTCTTTTGATTTTTGTTATTGATCGTAGGCTTCTTCTGTTCACAGCTTAAATACTGTTGTAGGCTGGCGGGAATGGAGGCCAAATATTCAAAGCTGGTGGCTACACTGCTGTCAAGCAACTACTGAGGAGTGATGTAATTTGAGCTACTCCATCCTTCCTGCTCCTTGCCCTGAACAGTCATTTCTTGACTTGAATAAAATAAGTGTATTAGACTAATAAACTCCTAAACTAACCAGATATAGATGCAGAAAGTATTATACAGCAGCACTGTGTTCATAATAGATAGAGCCGGAAAGCACTTTGTCTCAGTGAACAAAATGCCAGACAAGGGCAGAAGAAGGATTCACTGAAGGTGACTTTTGAGTGGATACATGCTTGCAGAATAATTAATTCTAGTTATTAGATGACACTTTAATTGGTTTTAAATAGATTATAGAACCAAAGTTTGTTACCATACCTTTTCTATGACAAATATTAATGCTAATTTCAGTGGTGTCAGGAAATGAGTCATCAGTCTCTGCCCATTATATGGGATAAAACTCATAGGATTTTTGTCTTATCTCTGATGCATCTAGGGCAAAACAGAGCTGTTAAATATTTCATCCTCCACAGTTCATGTGTCAAAAACATGTGATATTGCTAATAGATATTCACATAACTGACTGAGTCCTTCTTAAAATATTTCTGGGAGTCACTATCATCTGTCTCAATATATGTATGGGGATGATTTCCTTCTAAAAATGAAGGAACCATTTTCTAGACAGGATATGAAATAAGAACATACAGAAATTCCACATCATTGTGACAATATACCTTTGTCTTTATTTTGAAATCTCTCACTCCTACTACTGCTTGTGTCACATTTTAGCTGTATTATTATGAAAGAAAAAAGAGCAGAAAACTCAAAAAAGTTCCTGTGTTTTTCCTCTAATTAATTCTTTCAAATTCAGTTAATATTTGCACACATGACTGATAGACATTTGGACTTGAAATTTTTTCAATACTTCTCTGAAAGGATTCAGTTGTGGTAAATGTATTGACGTAAGATGGTTATTATCCAACACAGGAAAAAGAGTCCAGTCCTGAATTGCATACTTATTAGAAGACAACGAGAATGAAATAACAGGAAAAGGGTAAAAAAAGAAAAAGGTCTTAAGTTACTTTCCTTCTTAAGTGGCTGTTTGCTACATCAGTTAGATCAGTACGAATTCCTTGTTGGAGTTAATACTGAGAATCTTATGCTGCTATATAAGCAGAACTGGGCCGTATTATTGCACCCAAGATGTTTCTGTTCAGTAAATGGAATAATAAATTGAAGCTTCAGGATTTCAAATCTTACTTCCAATTGAAATATTAGGGGAGGGGTATTTAACATTACTGAATCTTATCAAATAATTTCAGTGATAGCCTTTATTATAGGTCAGTTCTCTATCAGTGTCAAGTCTGGGAATGAAATTCTCTTTGTTGATGTTCTGCCTGCAGCTGAAGGGATGATTTGCTTTTATTCTGGAAATGAATTGTGCAAGTAAGTCCTGACAATAAGATGATGAGAAACATGTGCATTATTAACTATAGCAATATGGGAACTAAATAATATAGCAGTTACTTTTTCTTTGTTCTCTCGGTGCTGTCACTGGCACTTCAAATGTCTTTAAAGGTCGCCCTCATTGTAGATATGCTTTTTGATGGCTGGGTGAAAAACTACACAAAGTTAATGTTATAGTGTTAGAATTTGTCAGAATTTTTTCTTTCCCTACCAACAGTTTGGAAGCTGACACCCTCCCCGCCTCAGCTATCGGAAAAAAAGACTCAGCTAATCACCCAAATTCCAAACTAATGGCTGGGAGGGGCAGGGGGCAGGGCAGAGAGCTTCTTTTTCTTTTGGTTTGGGGAGTAGTTTTTTGTTTTCTTCTTCTTCTTCGGTGGCAGTGTGGAGAAGGAAGCGCCTCGGAGGGACTCCTGTGGTTTTGGCCTCTCCCCTGCCTCCTGCTCCTAGCCCGGTGTGCCCTGTGCTTTAGATGGACACTCACCATCACCTTGGAGTTGCTGCAGTTTTTCCTGAGGCACTGACAGCACTGATGTGGGATCCCCTGGCCCCCCTTTGCCCAGCTGGCCAGGCCAGCGCCTTTCGGATGGAGGACAAAGGAGGGAAACTCCACGTTGCCTATGGGAGAGGTTTCACTCCGTCCCTTCAGAGACTCATTTCTTTAGAGGTTTTGGTTACAGAGTTATTTGCTCTGTTCTGGTGTTTTGGATATATATACATATATAGAGAGAGTAGTTAAGAACTGTTATCTTTTCTTCTACACACTTTCCAAATTAAAATTTTGTTTTAAATAATAATTTGTTTTAGTTTCCTCTAACACAGTTAATTTTGAGAATAATCCCAGTTCATGCACATTCCATGGATATTACATAGAGTACAGTGGGTAAAATTTCTGCTTTCCTTCCAGGGAATATGCCTTAATTCCTCACAGGTCTTTATTTTGCATGTCTCATTTGCTAAAGAATGGACTGTGGATGAACTGATCTGTAAGGTTAAGCCAGACACCCTAGTCTCTATTGGTGTCCAAAATCTACTATCAGTGACACAAATAGTAGTAATCATAAGGATATTATTGGTGCTAATCATACTGATGATCAAGGTAGATGCTGGTATGTTAGAATGACTGTATTTTGGGTGTTCTTTCAAGGATTTGGGATATCACATACAATATTTAAAGAAAATAAAGTCTTCAAAACGAGAAAGTCTCAACATGCCAGGGCCTTGTGTGCACAAATGGTCCTTAACTGCCCTGAACAGTCTCACCTGGAGTGTCCATTCACCTGTACTCTGAATTATCGTCCATTTAAGTTCAGACCTGAGCCTTGTTTGCTGGCCTACACTATGCTTTAAGTGTGCTTGTCTCCAGTCTCCTCTCTGGCCTGTTTCCCGATGGACCTTGAACACATTCTGTAGGTAACTTGTCTCCAGCCCTGTCTCCTGCATAGACCTTGATCCTATGTTATAGCCTTGCCTCCACTCACCTCCAGCTTCGTCTCCTGCTGTCCATGTAGTCACTCTTTTTTCTAGCCCAGCCCCACTTGTGCAACAACCCTGTCCTTGATGCTCCCTGAAACAAAATCAGAGATTCCCTGTGCCTTTTCTTGGGGATAGTGCAGGGCTAAGAGTTGGACTTGATGATCCATGGGGGTCCTTTCCAACTCAGCATAGGCTGTGATTCTGCAATTACATTGTGACCAAGAATAATCACCCTCAGTTTTTCATATCAATGTCACTTTATTTGAATCACTTCTTCAAACTGTTTCAAACATTTACCCAAATCCAAATATCCTTTTCCATGTAGTCTATTTTCCTACTCCTTTCTTCTTTTTCCTCTTCTGTCCTGCTGCTTTCCCAGAAAAATCTAGTCTTCATCTGCTTCCAGACAGATCTGTCCCAAGACCCGTATCCCAGCCTTGTAGTGTCACAGAATCACTGAGGTTGGAAGGGGACACTGAGTATGTCTTTGCTATTCTTTGGCCTTGCACAATTGTGTTTTGATTACCTGCAGCCACAGAGGCTCCACAACCTCTGGGCAATTCCTAGGTCTAAATGAAATTTGCTGTATTTTAAATTTTGCCAATTGTCTCTTGCCCTGTAACGGGAATCACTGAGAGGAGTCTGTCTCCATCTTCTTTAGTCTCTCTCATCAAATACTCATACACATTAAAAAGATTTCCAAAACCTTTGTTTTTTAAATCTTGACTTTCTTGAAATACATGACATAATGATCTTTTAGAAATAAAAAGAATAGTTCTTCTTCCTGTCTTGTTAAATACCAGTTTTCTTTTATCCTAAAATTTCCAGGGAAAAACTGCCCTTCAAAAAAATTCCTGGTTATTCTATCATAATCCAAACAGTTCAAATGCAAAAAACCCCAATGAACACACAAGGATAATGGGAAATAAGATGTATTGCTATTGCTTGAATATTGCCTCAAAGTATCACCTTGATATTAACTACAGAATGTGAAAACAAAAATATACTTCCTGTAGTTAACAAGTTTGTGCAATAAAGCAATGTTTTCTTGCATTAGTTTTGCTGCATTTCCATGCAATTTTTGGGTTATCTTACTATTTTCATTTGCCCTTTTTTTCACCTGTGTTTTGAACATTGCTACATGTTCCTTTTCCCTCCTGCCTTTCTTTTTTTCTTTTTTTTTTTTAATAGTATAACAAAAGTAACAGATTTGAGGTCAACACCTGGGTGCTAAAAGGCAGATATTTCGAAGCACCAATTTAAAACACATCAGCTGAGATGTTAGAAGGTTGTGAATCACCTTTTGAAAGTGCAAAATATGTAATTTAGGATCTATTGCAATTTAGAATGGTTGATCCTTGGTTATATTTCTTCCGCACTGCATGATAAGGTTGTTGACCCTTTTAAAAAAAGCTTTCCTGTATGGTATAAAGTCCAAAGATATGCCTGCAGAAAAATGAGTAGCCCATTTCTGAGTTCAGTTAGAGCTTTAGGATGAAGGACTAAAAACGACAAGTGAGGATAGGAGGCAATTAGGTGATATATTCTGAGGATTTGAAATGAAGGAAACTACTGTTTTGGGAGTCTGTTCAGGTTCTGAATTCTGCTTCTAGCCGGATTCCTTTATGGCCTGATACATCAGTCTGGAGAGTCAGTGTGGGAATATTTCATAGAATTAAAGAAATTGAAGGGTGGTCTGAGGGTCATCTTGTACAGCCTCCCATTCAGAATGGGTCTGCTGCCTTCCCAGTTATCCTTTTAAATCCATGATACAACAGGATGCCAAAAGGTAGCAGTTCACAGTTCAGACTTATTACAGAAGTATTTTCCCATTGCTTTTTCTCAGGAAAGCTTTTGTCATGGGGAAGACAACTGCTACTGAAGTTACTTGATCATGTCTTCTGCAGCTGGTCACCTCTTGAAGCTCACCGGGAGGGCATACGAGAAGAAATAAGGAAAGTTTCTAAGTAGCTTTTCAATTACATTTATTAGTTTAAGACAAGCAGAGCTGTTTTCCCAAAGCAGGGTAAGATGCAATAAAAGGTGTTGTGTTCAATGTATTGTAAAATTAAAGGATGTGTTCTCCAAAGTGTGTTTCTGCCAAACTGTGATGGACTCAACAGCACGGGGAGAGGCCTTTGCATTTTAAATGACAAGGAACAGTTTTAATTGACTGTGTGCATTTCCACCTATAGTATCTCTAACCAGGGTTTAAAGAGAGCTGTAGATACCTGTCCAGCTAGTTCTAGAGAGTTAGGACTTGCACAAGGGGACTCCAAACTTATTCTGCTGTCTCAATTTTTTTGTTTCTCTTGTGCTTTCAGCATTTCCAAATGGAACAGAGTAGGTACTGATGTTCAGCTGTCCCATTGAAGTATGAAGAAATACTCCAAAAAACCCACTGAAATACCCTTTGGACATTCAGCAAGAGTGTCTTACAAACAGGTCTGTTTCTGTACAACAAAACCCAACCAAATGAACCTGTGGCTCCAGACTCACTGCACAGGAACTGGATTGATGATCTTAGTGCACAAGCTGTGTCCTTTGGCAGCATCTCTTACAATTCTTGTATTTTAGAAGGCCTCCATAATATGGAATAGGTCAAAAGGAGTCATACTGCCTTCTATCTTCACCCACACCTCTTGTGTAACTGCAGAGAGTAACTTACGATTCCTCTAGGACTCTCACTGAGCACTGTGCGCTGACTCTCCACATTAGTCTTCAGACATGCTTCTCAACTTCTAAGAAGACATTGAGGATTTGGAAAAGAGAAGGAAAAAGGGATCTACACTAGTTACAGAAGAGAGCAAAATTCCAGGGACAAGGCTGTCGACAGTAATCCACTTCAAAAATGAGAAGGTAAGAATATTAGAAAATGTACTCAAACACATGTTCCAGCTACAGCAGTATTCTGTTTCGAAGAGTAGGAGATACAGTTTGAACATATCATATTTTTAACAGTGAAGTTACACAATTTTTATGGCAATTTCAGATAAATCTTGCTAAAGGAATGCATGTTGTTATCCACTTTTAGCATATAACTAGTAAAAAAGCAGATCTGAGGGAGTGGGATTTGTTTCAGTAGAGGCAGTAACAGAAAATGGTTGCTTGAAGAAACTGTGAATGAGATTATGATGACGTGTAAGAAAAAATAACACTCTTTATGAAAAACTATAGCTTCAGAATATGGTACAATCATGCATTGATGTATTTAATTTTTTCAGGATTTTCTGTTAACTGATATGTCTGTGTTCCTACTTCATTTTTATCATAGAAAATACATAGAGAAACAGCTATTTAGTACATCTGTAGAATTTTTGAAATGGGAGAGCATAAAATAATTGCATAAAGCATAATATGTTTTTTTCACAATATTCTTTTAACATTGCTTTAAGAGCTGTCCATGGACATGTGTGGATATCCAACCTATTGCTTTTCTATTGTGAGGTGCAAAAAATATTCATGACTGTGTATTGACTTTTTCTCCCCCACCTATGTAGAAGAACAATGAGATCTCATTCTCTACAGAGAATGTTTCTTCAAAGGGATGAGGTGCAAAAATTATAGGTTATTTGGTCACTTGGGTTGCCTGTTTCTGTAGCAGCACGAAGTTGTCAGAAACTCCTTTAAAACATCTGTCCTTAAAATATCTATATATGTATATATTTTAAATATCCCAAATTTTTTTCTTGATGAAGAAAAAGCACGAGAGACAGGATTATAATAGGATCATTTTCCTCTTTTGTACTACCTGGTATATGAGTTTAGCCACTGCTCAGGCAGAATAAAAATGACTCCCAGAAAACAGGGTTGTGGTGTTTCCCCTCCTCCTTTTTACTGCACAACTGGAAAGGGCTGTTAAGGACAAGTTCTAGCCCACTGAAGGAATGAAGTTGCAGTGCCATAGTGCACACCACAAAAAGGGCTTTGTGTCCTATCCCCTATTCATTCAACACAAAACAGAGTGATAGGCAGGTATTGGCTTATCCTTGAAAAGCACAGTTTATTACCTGAGGCCACAGGGTGAAGAACGAGTCAAGAGGAGTTCCTGGGAACTTTTAGTTCAGAAGCTGCAGCAGCAGGTAGTGCTGCCTTTTTCCCTCATATGCTTTCCTTCCTCACAGAAGCATTCAATGTCAAAAATAGATTTAAAATAATGCCCAATGCCTCCAGGCTTCATAATGAGATGTTAGCCACTAGATGTTGCTCACACATAGTTACTCATTCTCCTGCTTTCTACTTTCTTGCTTCATTTTGCTCAGGATGACGCTAACTTTGTACAGTTGTCTATCTCACAAAACTTTGGATTCATGAATATAAAGAAATATCAGCAAGAGAAGAAATTTTGCATTAAAGTGTTCATCTATGATAATAGAAATTACCTAGTTACAACCCATTTGAAAATCTTGTGCACGCAGGGAACACTTGACCCTAGTGACTGGATTTGTTTTACACTTGGACTGTCATGCTTAATTTGTCATTCTCATTAGCTAGATAAAATGGTTTTAGTCCTCCTTTGTGTCGTCTTTCACTTAAAAATGTGTTTATCAGCAAGTGGAGCAACTAATTAGATTTTAATCCATTTTGACTTCTGAGAGTGAATAAATAGCAAGAAATTATATACAGGGTGTTTAAAATAGTACCAGCACCTTCTTCATTTTTTTATTCCTTTTTGTTTTGTTTTATCTTTGCATACTTCCTTCTTTCAGTTCTCTGTCACAGCTTATATATAATAGCAATTGCTTTTCCCATGAAAATTCAACTATAAATACCTTTAAAACAGTAGTAGGAGTCCACAAAGGTTTAGCACTGGAAATATATTCATTCTTTTGCCATCTTTTACTATATTTTCTTTCTGAAAATGCAGCATTTTAGTATTTAGGAAAAACAATAACAGCTGAACTCAGACACTGTGCTTGTTGTCATTGTGCTTTCATTATAACCAATTTTAGTGGATTCCAATTCAGCAATCAGTGTGCAAGGAATGTGATTGAATCATAAATACAAGGGTGCTTTTTTTCTTCCAAATAATTCTGGTTTTTGAACAGACTGTGTTCAGTTACTTTCCTCCGGATGCTATTACATTGATACAGACGGGAATTAGGCTTGAGTAGGTGGTGTTGTCTTGCTAATCAACAACAGAAGGGCCAGTTTGATTTGGTTTGTCAGAAATGGTTAGTTTCTTCTCATACATGAATATGAGTATCTGTTGTTGTCAAACAATTGGAAAAGTGAGCCACATCAGCCAACAGAGCAGAAGACTGTATTAGATCTTCAAGTTCTATGAGTCTAATTATTTTCTTGAAAGCATACATACATACACAAACTCATATTTCTATCCTTTTATATAGAAAATTTTAGTGCCTCATTGAATTAAGAGTTTAGGCAGTTGTCTAGCCAGAAATTGTTTAACTGCTTTCTCTGTAGTGTTAGTACTGATATGAAAAAAAAAAAAAAAGCCTAGAGCCTACACAAACACAAAACAATCAACTGCAAATGTTTTCCTGGTTGCACAGTGCAATGAGTAAGAAGAATTTTCTCAATCTGAGTCGCTCAGGCAAGGCTACAGTTGAAGTAATTGCATGGAGGAAATAAAGCTCAGAGAGAATTGATATTGACTTGGCGAAATATTCTTTTTCTCCTTTCTTTCAAGCTTGATTGCAGGGCAAAGCTTCTTCACATGTACTAACACAGAGAGGAAGTAGGAAAAAAAGAGAAACTCAGTCTACATAAATGAAATGGTAACTATATAATTGCCATCTTGCAGGACAGACCTGTATTTGAGAAGGACAACACTGAATGGGCTCCTAACAGGAATGTGTGACTTTGAATGAAACTGATCCCAGACAAAAAGCTTTGCCAAATGGTCGTGTTAGCTGACACTACATTAACTTTGCCTCTGTGTCGGTAGCTGGAAGGTAACAGACCACAAGAATTTCATTCAGTCATGGCTAGAGGAGATGGAAGTTGGATAAGTAAAGAGAATCACAGAACCATAGAATACACTAAGTTGGAAGGGACCCATCAGGACCACTGAGTCCAACTCCTGGCCCTGCACAGGATACCCCAAGAATCACAAGCTGAGATATAACTGAAGGAAGCAAAACCAATCTGTCAGAAGCAGGTGGGGTTGATTCTTATGGAGCAAGAGGTGCATATTACCAATTAAAATAGGCAAGAGAAAGACATGCAGAAGGAAAAAACCCACCTATTTGTCTTACTGCAGAATATCTTGCAGATCACAGAAGTAATACAAGGTGTATTTTATGTACTGGTTAGTCTGTGCTGTAAAATAAAATCTGAATGTGACTGACCATTTGCAGAAAATAAAACCCAATTTAAAAAGTGTATATATATATATCTTTGCAATTAATTCCCGCTGGTAAGACAGATCACTAGAAATAGAAGCACTTAATATCATCTTGAGGTATATATTTGCCTGATTAAAAAGGGTAGGCAACACTAGAAATGCAAGTACTTAGAAACATATTTACAAAAGGAGATTACTGTATGGGAACATGTAGAAAAAACGAAATGAGATTTCAGCTGGAGAAAGCACTGATAAGAAGATACTTCCCAGTCTTCTCAGTGCAACATCTAAACACATCTAGTATTTTGGTGAACAGAGCAAGCAACATCATGTTCAAGAAGTAGCAAATGATTTGAGATTTTCTGATGCATATCAAAAAATCTTTGTAAAATTCTTCACATTCACTAAAAAGAGAACTCGAGTCACTGAATCAATTCATCTCAAAGGTATAAAAAATATTTTATTATTTTTTAAAACTGTATATAGGACAGCAGAAATCAAATAAAAATGTTATGTGTGGAAGAACTATACTTTTTAAAAGCAATATAATATCAAAGGCTGATACATGGGTTTATTTGGAGAGCTAACTATAGAACTATTCAGGTGGTTTTTTTAACAGTGAAAAAGCAAAGAGTGAAATTAGACTAGGATGAATTGGGAAGCTTCCCAGGGTAATGAAGAGTAGCACACCATCTGTTTGAATGGGAAAAATATTTGATCAGTGCATGTTCCTCATCATGCTGTGCAGTACAGAGGTAAAGGTCTTTCCAGCAAGATGATGCTATGTAACATGAGTAATGGCAATTGAATAGAACAGACAATAAAATGCAAACCAACTCAAACTCTGGGGACACCTAAAATGCAACCACGGTATGGGCCAGTCTGCCACATAACAGCTGTGAAAATTATCTTTCTACCATGACCAGGAATTTTCTAAAGTTAATAATCTGATAAAACTTTTCTCTCTTTTAAAGATATGTCAGTGAGAAAATTTTGACTGCTAGGCTGGTACAGGACTGGGCCAAAAGAGGATTTAGAAATTGAGTCCGTCTGGTATGCTTTGAAAGGAAAACTGAAGTAAAGTGAAGAGGAGCTGAAATGGACACACGGAAGTTTTATTTCTGATTGGACACAATAATGAATAGCAGGTTGTTGAGTTTTGGTCGTTTGGGGTTTTTTCCTTCTGAGGTGCCCTTGTTCACACATATTCCAAACAGTATAATGGTGGTGAACAGTACGATACGGTTTTACATGTAGGTGGTTGGCTGATAAGTTGGTAACTGATCTTTAAAGTATGTAAGGGCAGATGTTGCTCCCCTTTTGAAGAAATCCCACTGGAAGTAACACTTGGATTGCTCCTGTGCACCCAAGTTTTCACTGCTCTCAGCAGAACTGGGACTGCATGCTTCAGGTCATGGTGTAATAGCAAAAATTCTGAGATATTAGCACTGGGTGAGGTTGAAAGCATCTGGCCATGTTAGATGATGAAGAGGCATTGACTGAACCAACAAAACTTCTGAATGAACAGGAGTAACCCATGCAGTTTGAAAGTGTCTGTCTAAAGGTAAATGTGAGGGATTTTTGTGCCTCTTCCTGGAAGACGGGTACTCTTCTGCTGGGATGTGTAGTAGAAGGGACTCTGTATCTCAGCCTTCTCCCCCCTTACTTTCAAATAACTTCAGAGGCACTGCAATCAGAAGAAGAAAAGCACAGACTTCCAACTCCTCTGATCACATTTTAAGTAAGTTTAGAGTGAAACAAAACCTTGAGGTTTTATGGGCAGCTCTCGCCCTTTCCTGTGCCCTCTCCTGCTTTCCAGAAAATGATGCATACAAAAATTAGGCAAAATAAGAGCAACAGTAGACGTGATGGTTTGCTTCTGTGCTTGTAGAGAGCCGGATCATCCCATACTGATAAAAAAGCATCAGCCTGTTCTTGGTACTGTTCTTGGTCATTGACATCCACTTGCTAAGTCACATTGAAAAATCAGTCTCCCTCTCATATTCCAAATGTCACATGGCTCCTGCAGGGCACATCTGCAGGTCTGGGCATATCTGCTCATCAACAAGGGCCTCTTTCAGCAGCATTTAGCTATCGTCAACATATTTGTAAAGACCAGTTCTGCCCCCCTCAGATGCTCTCTGCAGAACTGTACTGATCCTTCAGCTGAACAGGAGACACCTCTGATCTTTCTCAGAATGCAGAGCTGTAATTATAAAACTGTAAACTAGCTGTAAGGCTTAATTACAGTGTCAAATAGATTGGATTTTAATCAACTCTCTGGATATATAGTTAGGAAGGATTTATCAGGGCAATGACCTAATTTTAAGAGTACAGATTTCAGCTGAATGGTCTGAAAACAATCTGGTTCAGTGCCTGCAGAGGGGAGACAAAAAAATGCAGACCATTTCTTTTTAATGAGTAATGTCTCAATCATGGCACAGGCTTTAGGAAACAAATTAATCTCTGATGCAACATCAAAGAGAACTGCTGTGCCATGGTGATGATTCTGGTCATGGGTTTGTCAGAGCAACAGAAGAAATGCCACAGAACACAATTGCCATAGAAGACTAAAGGACATTATAGCATGAAGAAATGTGCTTGAGCAAAAGTATTGCAAGTGCTCAGTGTGAAAGGCAGAAGACTTATGGAAAGGTTTATGTCAGGATTGGTGGGACATGGCACCTGGAAGGGTCTGCCTTTCTCTGAGAAGTAAGACTTTGCTCCCACACCAAGGTCCCTCAGTTCCTGCTGGGATAAGACTTCACTCAGTAAGAGTTCTAAACTAAGACCTATCACTCTGGCATGACCTTTCCAAACTGGTCAGCCAGGAGGCTGTCAGGAGAGGGGGCTGCTGGTAGCAGGTACACAGGTATTTCATTGGTACCAGCTTGTGGCCTTGGGCTTCAGTGGGGACTTCCCTCCATCCCAGAATGGCAGCAGGCTGGGCAGAACCCCTCCTCTACAATTGCATCATTTCTTGTGTTGAGCTGTGCTCTGTACCCAGAGGGAGCAGCCACCTTGGATGCCTTCTCTGCCTAAAGCTGTTCAACAATATCCCTTCTGATCCTTCTCAGCTTCCCAGCTCTCAGCAATTACTTGCAGTATTCTGAATGGAGTTGGCAGTCTCAAAAAAGCCTGTTTGGTTTTGCACAGGATGTTTTAAAGTGGTGGTCTGGCTTACAATAACTCACCACCACGCTTTTAGGAACTATCACAAATAAATGAATAGGACAGATGACAAAAATCTCACTCCGCAAGTGCTTCAAAGCACAGCAATGCAGTAAACCCAAGCCTCCAGAATTCTGTGCAAAAACACACACTGTTTAAAAAAAATCCAAAACTGCCCCAAATGAACACTGTTTTAATTGCAACTTGAAAGCACAACCAAGGCGTTCCAGAGCAGGTTCATTACGTGTTAATTCTGGTCACCTAGTCTGTTGATGCAAGGCTGTTCTCTTCTTTTGATAGTTTTATGGACAACGTTATCACTGAGGTTTTGAAAACTTTCTCTCCTCACTCTGTTAAGTGTATACTCTCTTCATTTCTAGGTGGGGAGAGAGTTTTGCACATCTGGATCAGCGTGTCAGATTGGCCAGGGTGGTGAATGCTCCTCCTTGGGTGACTGTGAACTGGTGCAGTGCTCTCTTATTAGGGTTTGTTGTTCAAAATAGTTGAGTCTGTTACAGCTGTGATATTTCCAACGGAAAAACAAACAAATAAACAAAACCAACCAAACAAAAAAACCAGAAGGGAAGCGAAGGGGTATATAAAAGGTCCCTGGTAAGTATTTTAGAATTTTTTTTGGCTGTGGTAAAGTATTGATGTTGGATTGCGAGAGAAGGAGTATCAAGAAGAATCTTTTGGAACAGAGAAATTCAGTGGAGGTCAGGACACTTCTTATGAGGTTTAGTTTGTACTTCGGAAGACTTTATGCTGAAGTAATCAAGATAAATGGGATTTTTAAGTAAGAGATCTTCTACCAGTAATACTAATATTGCAGAAGTTTTTATTTTTAAGTGTGAAAACATGGTTTAAACACACTTTTCTGATTAGTTTTCAAAGTAAAAATGAGTTATAGTCTCTTCTCTGAGATACAGCAAAAACAGTTTCTTAAGTGTAACTTTCTATGCTAAGGTACAAGCAAGGGATGTTACCTATACTATACATATTGTGAAGGATTTTATACAGTAAAATTAACACACTATTCTTTGAAAGTTTAAATTAATATTAAAATGCAGAAAAACCATATAAAAATTCAACTAAAAAGTGAGAACTATAATGTGACTATATCATCTGGTTTAGAAAGTCTAGTAAAAGAATATAATTTGTGAATAAAAAATTAAGATTTGCTAGTTCAGGTTTGCTCTAAAATTATGGTGGATATTTATAATTATTTTCAGCATTTGGATTTGAGTAGGCTGTTACACTCTGTTTCCAATGGCCTAAGTTTTACCTGGTATTACATTTTAATCTCAGGCTTCAAGAGATTTCACCCACTTGAACACTTGAAAAGCCATTGGTTCTTTGGCACCTTGAATTCACATCTGGAGAAAGACTACACATTTTTCTTTAAGAGATTTCTTCTAATTTGGTGAGAATATATGCTTTTTGGCAAAAAGGATTTTAAAGAGATAAACGTGCAACTTCACAAAAACTTTACAACAGATTGCCAGGAGTAACAAGCATTGCTGTGGTAAGGAGCCTTTGTTACACTCAGCAAACACAAGCTCCACGCAGCTTAGGTTAAGGTTAAGTACCCATAACTTACAGAAAGTGTTAAAGTTACCCAAAAGAGGAAGAAAAGAGCAAAGGGAGAGAGATTAAGAGAAGAAAGAGTAAAGAGAGAAAAAGAGAAGAAAAAGCATAGTTACCACTCAGAAGGTCACTTGTTGATGGCTTCAAGGAGAACAGGCCGGGGCCAAAAGTGGAGACTTCCATGCATGCCCCTTTATCTGCTCTGGTCCCTGTGGCCAACCCCCACAGGCAGGACCTCTGACCCAGTGGCCACTCTCGGGTCCCAGGCCAGGGTGAGGGGCCGTGTCCTCCCTGTCCCTGCCAATGCCAGCTGGCTCAGGGGCTCCAGGAGCTGGGAGTGTTATGGTTTTCCCAGGCTGTGACTGGCAGCTGCTCCGGCGCTTCCCTGTGTGGGCTCCAGGGGCTGCCATGAGGGACACAATGCCACCCCACCTCTGTGAGGTTCAACCCATCCCTTCCCCTCCACACACACGCTCCACAAGGTGGTTCTGACCCCATAATAACTGATCTGGTGTGTAACACAGACACACTAAAGTTTATGTTCCAGATGAGATTTTGGAATCGTGTCTACATGTGTCAAAATGAAACGTAATACTATTTTTATAATGTAAAAAAGCTTGAAAGTGCTCTTAAAAGTTAGAGCCTCTGATAGTTATTGAGCCTTTTTATTAAGATCAGTCACAGCACCTTTTTTTTTTTTTAACAAAAAGTCCAGTAATTTAATTTAAGAAAACTATTCTGAAAAAAAAAATAAAAATTCCAGATGTATGTGAAAATCGCTCGCCCTTAAAATCTCATTAACTACATTCTCTGTGCTTTCAAATGTTGGCTTTTAGTACAGCACAGATTAAAATATAAATACAATACAATTCTATTCTATTACATGTATAAAGCTCATCTAAATATAAATCTAATAGGTCAAAATTGGTTTGGGGAATTTTAGATGCTTTGGCAGACAAAAAGAATGGCTTTTCAAGAACCAGAGGATTGCAATTTTAATGTTTATAATGTAAAAACCACTGCATCAATATACCTGATGTATATTATTTTTAGAAGACCAGTTGACTATAAGACTGGTTTGCAAATAACATATGCAAAACTTTAAAAAGAATTTTGGATCTGTATGTTCTTTGTACTGTTCTCCTTACTGCTGAAAACTTGGCCAAAAATATTAGAAAACTAAACTCATGTTTTATCTCTGTGTTGCAGCAGTGTAAGTTCTGGAAACCCCAAATGCCTTAATGTCCTATCAATGACAATTACATTTACCCACTTTAGTAGCACGGAGTTATAAAAAATGTGTGATTCCACTAAAATTCTTCTCTTAAAATTGGATTCTGCTCAAATAAGACTTCAGGTAGCCCTGTATTTTAATGAAAAATCATTACGGCATTATGCTACTACACTGATAGTCTGGTAAAAACAAATTAAAGTAAACTGTTTGGAGAAAGAGAAATTGGAAATGTCTGCTAAAAAAATGGAACTGCTTACCATGTAAAAAGACTTACCATGGACTGATCCAGCTTTGGAGCTGTGGTTGAACAGACTAATGTGCCAGCACAAAAGTTAAAGGAAAAGGCTGCAATCTTAAACATAGCAGTTGGAAACCTCAACGCAAAACAGTAAAGAATAGACTTTTTTAATTGCATTTTTATTGTAGTCCAGAAACATAAAATGGGAAAGGAGAGGTGATTTTTGGATAGGGAAACTTTTTTTGGACTGGTGATTGATGCTTTAAAATTAGTAGCTGAAAAGACACTGTGCACTGTATGTGACAGGGAAAAAATAATTAGCAATTACACATATTTCACATCTATGACTAAAATGCCGAAGAGTTTTAAAATTACTGTCTCTGGGTTGTCGACCCAGGCTGTTGTTGGCAGGTGGGACTCACCCAGATGCTTGCTCACCTTCCCAACCCCACACAACCAGTGGTACAGGAGAGAAAAGAGGATTGAGAGAGCTCATGGGTCAAAACCAAGATAAGAAAACACTCACTTGCTACTAGAAAAACAGCCTTGACTTGGGGTCACCCTTGCAAAATGCCTCCCCTCTCCCGCTACCAACACCTTGCCTACTACAAACTACACCCTATGCACTATCAAATGCCTTTCCAATCCTAAATCTGTAGCAGTGTGAATACATAGCTTACAGTAGAGTACTGTGGAAGTTTGGAATTTTAAGCTATAAAATTGCTTCATTAGGATTGAAATAAGAGGTTTGTATAGATAGAAGAATTGACACAAAACCTGGCTTTCCTTTTTTTTTTTAAATTTCCTTGTGCCAGCACATAGGCTATCCTAGATTGTACACATATGTATGCACAGACCCAGTTGGTCTCCCATAGTGACCAAAAATGTAGACATTCGTCTTTCGTGCAAGTAAACAGGGAAAAAGAAAGCCTGCTACACATAGCTATAAAAGCTTTAATACTACCGTGAAAATATCATGGAAAATCTGGCACTGCTCTTGAACCCTGTGACATCTTTGCAAACTCAAACACTTTCATGTGCTTGGTTATAGAAACTTCTTAGTTATTAAATTGTGAGCATTTACTTTCTTGAATCCTTTTCTGTTTTTTTTTTTTTTTTTTCTTTTGTGTGAGTGTAAAGGACCTATTGTAGAAAGTTAGATTTCTGTTTTAAGGTTATATGGTCTGGTTGCAGTGTTGACATCTAAATGAAAACAAGATATAAACCTAAAGAACAGTGGACCCCATTCATCCCATGTAGCAGGTGAGCACCACAATAACCACACAGCCCAAAGCTCCCTGGACACAGATGAGTGCCCTGCAGGTAGGTTGACAGGTTTTCTCAGAAGTTTGTGGCTGAAACTGTCTTCTCCAGCAGACATGTAAAATAATGAAAGCTACTTATCTTTCCCACTTCACTGCCATTTAATCAAGCTGATCATGATCACAGCAGAGGGGAAAGCTGGTTTCAACACCAGTGTTGGAAATTGTGAGCCATTTTCTTTTGTTTCCATGATGTTTCCACTGTAGCACAGAGCAGAATGGATCAAACACACAACAAAACTGTGAAAGCTGAAGCTCTTCCCTAAGTTCATACTCAAGCTCTGGAGCAGCTCTTCAAGGACAAATGCTGTTTGTCCTCGTTAAAGACCCTTTAGAGGCTGCTGAATGTATTAACATCCAGGTAGGGAGGAGCTGGGTTTAGACAGTGAACTGAGATATGATCTATGATAAAAATACATTTGGGGCAGTGCAAGCCAAATGTGAAAGCAGCACTAACTTCTCCCATGGCAATTCCACATGTTCCACTCTTCCTCCTTCTCTAATCTATACTGTGAAGAAAATCAGCTGATGCCAGCTTTATTTATCCTTAGAGGCTGTGTTTCTTTCATGTGCTATAGCACAGATAAGGGTGGTATACCCGCATATCTTGCCATTCTAAAAAGGCAATGGATTTAACATGAAAAAAAAATCTTTTAAAAGCCATTTGGCTAATTGGAATTTCAGAACTCCATCATTTTCAGAAATATAAAGAATCCTGCCTTCAAGGAATCTCTTAGGAATTATCTGTGTTCATTAGAATCTGTTTCTTATGGCTTTGAATGATTCATTCAACCAAGACTCTTTGGTTTAACTAATGTGTGTTCTGTAACTGGTTCTCATCAATCACGATGGTATTGCAATTCCACAGTGTACCTCCACCAAAGAAAAGGAATTAAAGAGAATTCTTTTTGGCTATGCATTTATATTCATTCTGAGAGGTATTGACATTTTTTTTTTTAATCTACAGAGACAACAATTTTCAGAGGCATGCCAGTCACCAACATGTCTTGTTCAAGTAGACTCTACTATCTCACAATTCTGTATGTTTTTGGAAAAATGTCAATTGTCTTGGAGATGAAGGTCTGCCACTGTTAAACTTGCAAAGAAAAGACTCACTAACGTTTTATTCAGCAGTTCCACCATCTAAGCAAGGAACACACAAAAACTATGTTTTTGATTTATGAGCATGCCACATCCTCAGATCCATAAATGTTTCCTACAAAATAACCAAAGACACCTCCTAACTTTGAAAAGCTAAACTAGACAAGCAAAAAAGTTATAATGTATTCCCCCAAGCTTGAAACTGCTTTGATTAATTAATATTAGATACCTAAAAGAAAGAGTTCATGCTTGAGTACAACATAATGCTATACTCTAGGTATGAAATTCTGTCATGAAATATTGTTATCTTATTAGATTTTTAACAAGGTTATAAGAAAAAAAAGCTTGAGAATATTTATAGGTTGTATCAAGCTAGTATTTTATATTCAATATGTTATATAAATATTGAGAGAGATCAAATGAAGAAACTTATAATTGTAATGTTAAAACTGTTGATTTCTTACTGTATTTATGCATGTGTAATATTATTAACGTAGTCATACCAACAAACAATGCAGCTGATGTCAATGAGTATTCTGCATTTATTTTCTCTACAGTAAAATGAGATTTTTTTTTTTTTATTGTATCACCCGTTGTCTCCTTTTAGAAAAAGAAAGTAACTGGTTTTACGTTGTGTTTATTTCATTTCAACTCAAGTAACAAAAATGCTATTTCCAACAACGATGAATACCAAATGTTGTTACAGCAAAGTGATATACATTAGTTGTTCCTTGTTCTTTAAAATGGATCATAATATTTGAAATTCCAGCTTAGCTTCAGCCAGAGTAGAAAATTTTATATAGAGCAGCAAAAATGGTAGTCTCATTTTGGTGTGTGAAAGGAGCTGGCAGCATTTCCTGCATATTCACATTTACATATCCATGGAATCTCATGCTTTGACTTTTTGAAACACTTTTGAAGTGCTTTTTGTATTGTCTTTCTAGACAGTGACAGCAGTGCAGTGCAAAGGCTGCAGACTTATAAATTGCATTGATACAAAACCTGTCAGGATGGGATGTTGACTCCTGGTGAAGTAGGAAGCCTTTGCAATGTAAAACAGAGATGAAGGATTGTGGATTAAATCATTCTTTCCCTTCCTAATTGTTGTTGCTTCTTGAAAAATGACCATAATGGGCAGGTTACACCACTCTGCAATACATGCTATCTGAATGGCAAAAGGTTACATCACTTCCAAGTACAGTACACAGACTAATTTTTGTTTTCATTTCAATATAAACATACTGTAATAAGAAGGCAAAGTCTTTAAGGCAAAAGTTTGAACATAATACACCTTTTATCCTTATTACACTGTTGTTTTTGCACATTTGGATGTATATATACATATGTATAGATATAAGTGAAATCAGTATTTAATTTGTGTTCAGAAATAGTTGGTGGACACACAAGTGTTTCAATTTCTTTGTCATACTGGAGCCAGCAGTCTTTTTCAGACTTTGTCATAATACTTTTCCAGAGTTGCAGATGTTACAGGGAATTTCAGTAATTCACAATAATTTAGATTGCTCATCTGTAAACACTCAACCCAGATCCACCAGCAATGAAGCATGACATATAATTATTATTGTTGATAGTATTTGTTTTGACAACTGGTTAAAAATTATGCACTTCACGTACTTGAATATTTTATTTTATTACCTATCAATGTCATGTTAACCAGAGCAATCTGCACAAATGTCTTGATCAAAAAAGTGAAAACACAGTGATATGTCATGTCAACATATTTAGCAATTACAGTGTAGGGTGGGTCTGCAATTTGTTTAATTTGGTATATGAGAATTGATTCTAAAGAGCACAGTTATACTCCTCCTCCTTAATTTTGTGGCCACTATAATATAGTGTGCTACTTGCCATCAGCAGAGTAGGGTAGGTATCTATTTCTATCTCTCTTAAAACAGAAAGACACGTTATTTTTTATCATTTTCTAGTCTGGTACAGGTGAATATGCACGTACTTTTCTGCCCTATTTCTATTTTGCTTCCATTAGCATACAAACAACAAATACAGCATCTTTCTTCCCTACTTTTCCCACTCTAGCAAATTGGTTCTTGAAAATTTTTTCACTATTAGAAAGAGCTTATATATAAAAATACATCAGCTGAAAAAACCCCCAACTCAGCCCAGATGAAACCAAACCAAACCACAAACCAGATGTGATTTCTTCCTAAAGTTTGCAGTGAGGGCAGTGAGTGTACAGAGCGGCAACTACACTCACGAGGTAAGCGTGGAAACACATGGGAAGTGTTGAGGTGCAGGGGAAGGGAATGGCTCATCGTGTCCTTGGAAAGGACCCATGGGCAGAGGCCTCACACAGGACCACCAGATGCCCGTGCTTAGTTTCTGTTTGTTATTTAGCTGGGTTTCCGCAAGTGTGGTGGCCCAGAAGGGCAAAGCAGGGCTCAGCTCTCTCTCAAAGTGGCAAGAAATTTCAAAAATAACAAGGATTTATAGGCATGTTCGGAGCAAGCAGAAGCCCTGTTTGCTTTCCCCAGTTCAAGAGAGTAATTGAAAACTTTGAGAGGGTCCACTGAAGCCCACCAAAATGGGCACATTTTTGGAGAACATGACAACCAGAGGAAGGTTGGAGGACCAGTGTTTGTTTAGCCTAGAAAAAAAAAAGAAATCTCAGGGAATCCAGTCTTCCAAGGTCTCTATTTTGTGTGGCCTTCTCTCCTGGAATCTGCTGACATGTGACTTCTTGGCAGTAACTATATTTTTCTCTTGTCTCATTCTTTATTCTTTCTTTATTCTTTATTCTCTTGATCTCTCTTTTCTTCCTTTATTATTTTCTTCCTATTTTGGCTAACTTAAAACCGATTAAATGGTAAATTCTAAATTGTATGGGGTCAGTGTCTGCTGGGTGCAAAGTAGGTTCCCTACTCCACGGCAATGCCTGCTTGCTTGTAAAACCCTTGGAAGGGTAGGGAGACAGAGCTCAGAATGCTGTTTGGAGGAAGACAGGGAAGCCCTTTTGTGCTGAGTAACCTGTTATTTAGTGTAACGCTTTTGTGGAATCTTTTCCTTTCATTGTATGTTACTCCTGTAATCCCTTTTGCCAAAACACCCATTTTCTCACTAAATTAAAAGAAACTCTCTTAGAGAAAAGTGTGTAGCTTTTTCTCCAGATGCGAATTGAAGGAATCAAAGAACCAAAGGCTTTGCAAGAGTTTGTGTGAGTGAAATCTCTTGGAGTTAGAAATTAAAGTGAAATTCTTCAAGACTGGGATGTAACAGCTACTTCAAGGGAAATTCCACCTGGACTAAGAGAAAGTTCATTCTCCATGAGAACAATTATATGACAGAATAGCTTGACCAGAGAAGTGATGAAATCTCCCTTGCTGGAAATATGGAAATATACTGGACTGTGCTTTACAGGGCTGTGGATGATTTAACCTAGAGTTGGAACAGATGATCTCCAGAGGCCCCTTCCACCCTAGACTTTTCTATTATTCTACATTTCAGTGATTCTATAGTTTTTCCTCTTGTACTTATGCCACATGACAGCATGATAGGGTAAGATATAAACCATAGAAATGAAGGCACAGAGCTATTGCCAGTGGAAATGCATGGACTTATTTAAAAATACTATGCAAAAATTCTATTAATTGTGGGGGTTTTCAGGCATTTGTGATTGATTATTTGCCCCTCTTTTTACTGAGAAGATCAGGTTATTTACTTGGAATCTAGAAGATTCAAGTTAAACATGACTATAAGATTTGTTCTTGATGTGTAACGGATCCCACCTGACGCCTCTAAGCAGATGAAGAGCAGTTCAAGAACTGCTCCAATTACAAACCAGCCCTCAGAATTGTACATCATCTGGAGTCCCTGAAGGAATTTACACCTGATTGTTATTCAACAGGAACTCCAATACTTTCATTTTTTAGAATGATATGCTGCATAGACCCAGTATTAATTGAATGACATTCAGCTGAGAAATAATAACCAGCTACTACATCAATATTTTCAGATGCTTCTAATCTTTCTGTCGAATAGTCATCTGTGTTTTAGGAAAATTATATACTAGAAATGACAGATTCTTAAAGTGGAAGCGGCCTCCCTTATATTGGATGTTTCCTTGTTTCAAACTCTGGAGATTCTATTGCTTTTTTCCTTTACTATCATTTATATTAAGATCTGTGTATGTTATTGTGTTTAGTAGTGTTAGTCATGCTGTTTTTAACTAAGCTGGGATTACTGAAAGTAAAAGGTTTGCCTGAAATCCATTTTTAAGCCAGTGTAACTTATTGCCCCTAGGTACTCTGAAATTAATGCAAATAAATCATTTCACTTACATTACTTATAGTATTTCCACATTCCAAGTCTTAAATGTGATGCAGACTTTCACTTTTTTCCAGATGTTTCCTTTTTTGATCTAATTGCTTGACAGCTGTTTTCTCCTCATCTATCTATTGAAAAAGGAGACCAATAAATAAATAAATCAATAAAGGGTATCACCTTCCAACACCACTTTTCCATTGTACAGGCTTGCAAGAGCTTTGATGAAGAACAGCAGCTTGTATTTCATCCTCATCACACTCTCATTTCAAAACACATAAAATGGCTAGAGGAATGAAGAGCTTGATGCTTTCATATATTCCTGGTGTACACACTGGAATTACAGTGTTTTGGCCCATGTCTGTACAAACAATGTGGTCTCCAGCAGCACAACATGAAAACCCATCTAATATGCATAACAGTATAAGGGAAGCCTGCACTGTCAGTAATCTCAGGAAGTTCTTGCAGTTAATTAAGGGGAAATTTGATGAAATACTGTATCATAGGGAAAAATTTCCCAGTTCACTTAGTTTAAACCTGAATCAGGATAGAAGCAGGTTGCAGATTTACTAAGGATATAAAACAAACCATCAATTATCTCTATTTTCAGAGTCAATATCAGTAATACAACATATAAATCATGATGCAAGTCAATTTGAAAATGCTAGCAAGCACCCACAAATTTCTATAATTTTTTTATAGCAAGTACCTAAAATATCTAATCACAAATATACTAGATATTCGGAGAGCTACCATCACACCCATCCCATCCTCAAGGGCTGTGCGGTTTACAAGCACCATCACTCCTTCAAGAGCAGAGGTTATCCTGTTGTCCCATAAGAAGATATGGACGCTACAGCTTGTTTGTGTTGCTCTCTACAGCCTATTAGTTCTCAAGCCTCCTGTGAGTTCATGTGCACAGACAAACTCAAGGTGTGTGTCCCTGCTGTTTGCAGGCTGCACTGCTGCCCCTTAAGCCGCAGAGCAGGCGGCTCATGGTCTCTCACAGGGAGGCTGTTCCTCCTGGCCAAAGCAAAGACGTGATGTTGGTGGGCAAATTCTGGCAGTGTCATACCAAGTTTTGGTGGCTGCTGTTTCTATTCCAAGGTCTCTGACTCCTGTTATGAGTTTTCATGCTTTTTTTGTATTGCTTTTAAGATTAATTTGATTTTATTTCCCCTAAAGTTCCCCCTTTACTGTTTAATCCTGCTGCTGGTGGTCTTTCTCTTAAACATGATCAGGTTTTGGCAAACACACATATTTTTTTGTGTGTGTTTGGTACACACAAACTCGTGGTTTGGCCTCACATTTTTACTAACAAGGGGTGTTAACAGTTAATGCTGAAAGATTAAGTATTAGGATTATAAACATTAATAGAAAATATTTAGCAAGTACTGGCAACATGAACATTACCGCAATGGAACAGATACAAAGGACTCCTGCTAAAAACAGGTAGAAAGATTTCTCAAAAAAGAGACACCTTTCTTTGTCTGGAGTTGAGTGTGCGCATAATAGTAAATAAAGATAACACTATTATTAGTACTTAAAATCCCCTCCTTTGACTATGGCCCAAACGTACAACAAGCTTCTCTGTTGTGATTGCAAATCGCAGCATGCCTGAAACATGAAAACTAACTCAGAAGGGATATGGTGTGTTGATACATGTCCATGATCAAAACTCCCCAAACAGGTGGCTTAAATGTATTTATGCTACAGATGCTCATTTGCATTTCTTTGTCTACCTGTTTGGATACCCCAGCTCTGCCTACTTATCCAGCCAAATACAAAATGCATGTAAGGAAATATATCTTTGATGCTTTAGTTCTTGAGAAGAAGTCCTTTCCTTGATATCACAAAAGTCATATCAGGAAAGAAGGGAATAAGCAGCACTTTGTTTTTGTTAAAAAACATTTCTTGGTTCGATTCAGCATTAATGCACCATCCCACGCTGTCCCAGTATTTTGAATCCACAGCTTCATATTCACTCCCCATTCACATCAGGGCAAACATGTTTACCATTTTGTACAGCACTGGAAGATTCTTGGGCTTTAATTTTCAAATACATTACAGACACTCTGGTACCTGCTGGCAAAAAAATGACGGTTATATTCAGTCTCCCAACCTTCTTGTGTTATCCCTCAGTATTTCAGCATCAGTCTGATTATACATAATGTAATTTCCTTTTTTTTGTAATTTTGTAATTGTTTTGGCTCTAAATTCTAATGTGATACAATCCTCATACATATTTCTTCATTTTATTTTATTATGGTTATGGTGTACCTTTCTACCTTCTTGGCCCATATTAGTCACATTACTTTTTCCTTTTTTATCCAAAATAAACTGGAAGCAGATTTGAGAGGAAGATGAAGAGCTTGCCATTGAGAGCAGAGTCAGAAGCAAAAAGTATTTCTTTCATTCTTCAATAATATTCCAAATACTTTGCATATGAATACTCTTTCATTGACCTCTTACAGTTGTTCTGATAGATATTTTTTAAGGGCTAACACATTGGCTGATCTCAACTACATTCATTGCAATAGTGATCTCAGCTGACGTGAAATGAAGAGTTTGCTTCAGAGACAAATTAAAGAAATGCAGCACAGCTCTGATGCTTTTTTCAGAGCAGTTATGAATGAAAACCATCCCTATTAAACTGTATCTCCTGTGGGTGCATTCACATTATCATCAAAGTAAAGATACAAGGACTCCCTGAAACAATACCTCAGCCTTGGCCATATTGACTACCATCAGTGGTCCACTCTGGCCTCCAATCGGGAGGCATGGAGACACACCATCCATAACGCTGCTGATTCCTTTGAGAATGCTCGCAGAATCAGTCTGGAGGAGAAAAGACAACACAGAAAGAACCGTCCCCCGCCAACACCGCCTATGGAGACTTTCTGCTGTGCCTTTTGCAACCGGACTTGCCTATCTCGCATCGGCCTCTTTAGCCATCAGCGCGCTTGCAGCAAGCATGGGTAGAGCCCTTCCCAAATCTTTGTTCATGATGAAAGTAAAGATAATGATGAACAGGAAGGTAAAGGTGTATTTTCATATATGAGCATGTTGTGGTCCCAAAGAACTAGGCACCCAATCAGCCGCTGATCTGTGATCATGCACATATGATGGAGTCAAGAAATGACACCCAGCCAATTGCAGATCAGTGTGAAAACGCAAAGTTGCCAAAGATGTCAGCCTCTTTTTGTACAGCAGGCAGAAGGTGCCTGTTGTGAGGCCCTTCTGGGTAGCCTGATCCCGCCAGCCAGTCACAGGGATGTCTCTGAACACGCTGGGTATAATAGTTTCCAAAACAATGATGCCCGGGGATAGAAAGGTGAAATCATGCGATGGATGAAAGGGGCAGAGCTTCCATTGGAATTCAGGGCCATGGCTTCTGTCACTTCCTATCTGGGACAGAATATTCATTTGCATCACTCCCCGTACATCTTAATCATGCCGTATATATGTCTTGTTTTGTTACTTTCTCTATCAAAAATAGAGGACTGTATGGCCCATGGGGTGCAAACATCCAAAGAATTCAAATCTACTTAAGGTGCTGCTGAAGCAAAACCAGACTGGAGAGGAAGGTTTTCAAGTTCTCTTGTGGTTTTTTTTCTTTTTCAAAAAAATTTGTTGAACAAATCCTTCTGCTTACTCCTTACCAGCAAATACGTTCTTCATGATCCAAAACAAAAAAAAACTCCACATGTAAATGAAAGTAATTCATATTCTTTATAGCTGAATTTCATGATAATGTGGAATTGATCACTAAATACCATCATGCAGCTTTTTATGCCAGCTGGAAGGCTTTTGGCAGTTTTCTTATATTGCCTTATACAAAAATATTCTTAGTTGAAAACACATGAATTTCTTTTTGCACTCCAAAAACATAATTCTAACCCCCCAAAATGGATTTGATTTGTGAATTTGAAATAAAAAAGATGAGATGAAGAGAAGTTTTAGGTAACAGCAGATCCTAGTATTTTGCTGTGAGTCCTGTTCTAGCAGGAGTTCTTTGTATTAAGATTTTTACTTTTTTTGTCCCTGCAGGAAATTTAGAAATCACCTTGACTTTTTCGGTGTATGTACAAAAAAAGGAAAATACACGAAAACCCGCACTGCACATATGAACTAGAGTTTCTGGAACTTGCTGCTAATTTCAGGGTGTACAGCTCTGGGGATCTGTAGAGGAGTTTGGAAAGATACAAACTAGATTTTGAGAAGAGCATACCTGCATAGGCCTGATTAGGGAGAAGGAATATAAGAGGTAGAGCTCAGTCAGCAGGAGTGTTTCAGAGCAGGATATTTTGTGTTCTTGGATTTTATTCAAGTAAAAGAAAGTGCCATGATTTAGAGGGAAAGCGTTGTGAATTATAAAGGAATTGTATTATTTATTAGTGCTGGGGTATTTGAAAAACAATATATAATTTTAATCTTTTGAAGAGAATTTATTTACCAGCCAAAAAAAATCATAATTTGTTCCTACAAGCCTCATGTATATATTTTTCATTCTGGTGATCATTTAATATATATTATGATTTTTTTTATTGTTTTTTTTAAAAAATTGCTTGATGAATCCCAGAAGAAAACTTAATTATTGAGTCTGGTTACCCTTTTCCCATACACTTACTTTTCAGTGAAATTCTTGCTTGTCAAAAGCGCTTGCCAAGTTGGGCTCTCAGCACGTTGCCAGGTCACCTCTGAGTCTTTCCCTCTACTCCTAATGAGAAATGTCTATTAAAAGAAAGTCTCCGAGTTCTGTCCTTCCAGCTTGCAAGCCTAAGTCTTGTTCCCAGTTCTGGTAATATGTGTCCCCATTCGATGGCTAAATGTCTGCTTCTTGTGAGGTAGGGAGAGACCCTATGCAAGTTGAGGCTTGTTTTCTCTTCAGTTAATTTCAAACAGCTTAGAAAGGCTGCCAAGTTGACATTCAATTGATGTCATATAATGAAACGAGTCACAAGGCTTCAAAAATACGTTAAGGGTTAATTTTGTTAAAGCAGGTGCAAAAAGAAATGTAAAAAACTATAAACAGAAGTCTTTCTAGAGAAGCAATCTGTATTTTGTTCACACTGTGTATATGCATTTGCCAGTACATGCAGAAATCTTTTATCTTTTCGCTTTTTATCTTTTTGCTTGACTTTCCCCATTCCTGAAGCACTATCAGTTGGATAGAGAAGACCACACTCAGATTTATTTTGCTGTTCTTTCAAATACAAAATAAAAATATAACTCCAAGAATGTTTAAAGATTCTGAAAGAGATAAAATGAAAGGTGAGTGAAAAGAAAATATAAACCTGAGGAATCTGAGTTACAAATAAGCTTTTTTCTATCTTGAAGAAATAACCCATGCGTAAAAATGCTCTGTGGTTGTCACTGACTAACGTTTCGTGTTGCACATCAGCTTGGCAGCAGTGGCCAAAGATGGTTTCTTTTCAGTGATCTGGAGGATGGCTTGACTAAATGGCCAGACCAGTTTAGTAGTGTCATAACACACCAGAGGCAGGCTGCTATCATTTGTCTGGAAATGGTGGAATGCCTGGGTCTTTTAAGATTAGATGGAAAGAGTCTGAGTAATCTCTTTGGCAGTCTTGACATGTGATTATATAGAGAAGAGAGATGTAATAACTCAGTGCGAGAAAAGCACTTCTGGTATCTTCTGGTGTAGAGATACGATGTTTGAGAAAAAAACAACAACTGTGAAGTTGCTTAATTAAGTTAGTTAAAGGAAAATTCAAATTCAGACAAACAGTAGGGAGAAATTTGAGTGTTGTCCAAAGAAATAATGCATTATTTTTGAGGAAAAATATGGCTCCCTATATGCCTCTACAAGCTGTCAAAATGTTTGTATTTCCCTTACCCTCCTCATATCAGAGCAGGTAAGAAAACAACATTCACTGATTGGAGAAGAAATAAATAATTTTATCTGAGTGATTGTTCAAAGAAGTAGATCCAAAAGTACACATGGAAATAAATTTAATTTCCATTAGGCCAAGGGATCTTTTATTTTAACTAATCTCTGAAAACTTGTGAGATTAAAATAAAACAGAGAATCTAGTCAACAGGAAAAGGAAAGAGTGGACAGAATAAAATCAGCCCATGCTTCAGTATCTGAGCATAATGGAGCAATGGTCCCTGCACTTTGAGTTCAACCAGGTATTTCAAAGGAACTAAGTTTGGAAGTGAAAATAGGTCAAAAGAAACAGCACATTGAAGACAGTCAGTTTAGCCAAATAAGCATGCCAAGTACATTCTGTGAGGTCACCTTTAAATGGAAAAGAAAGAAAAAAAATGGCAGAAAAAGCCTATTTTCTAACTGCTGTATTGGGCATTAGAATGTCTTTGGACTGTGATGAGCCAGATGGTCTGGCTTCTGTATCAGCTACTGCAGGAGAAATGATTAGGCAGTTGGACATCTAAAGGAGAGATGTAGGAGTGAGTACTGGTACTAACTGTTTTAATATACTGTAACAGTGAAAATTACAGGGCCATTTTCTATTTTACTTTAGCATGACCTTTAGCAAAAAGTGAATTTGAAGAAAGACAGCAAGTCTGTCGATACAACAAAAATTGTACCCAGAGGAGGTGCAGGTACTGACTTGCTGGCACTTCCTATTGAGATGGAAAGAAATATTTATATCACATTTTTTTCCAAAACTGCGAGATCGTCATAAGGATGTTATTTGAAAATCAACAAAACCCTGTTGGAGTTGCTCTCTGTTGTGCTCTAGGTAAAAAAATTAATCTTGCGATTGCTTAATAGTAAATGAATGAGACAACCATACTGATAAGTGGATTTGGTTTTCTATACACCAGTGCCATCCATCAAACATATCTTGACAGCAAATGGAAACTTTTCTCTTCTCCACTTGCTGATATAGCTCGTGTTGTCAACACTGGGATATGCACACCCTGAATATAGAACTGGAATTCTTTGCTCACATATCAAGAACCCTACAGCCTAGCACATTAAGAAGGTTTTTTACTTTCTAAGACTACCCTCCTGTAATCTGCTTTCCTCTTTATTAAGGAGGATGCAGTGGCATCAGAGTTTGAACACTTGCACTTTGTCCCTGATTTACAGCCATATTTTTTAATTCTACATTTTAAGCCCATTTTGTGTTCTGCACTTGGAACAATGATAGATCATATGCCAGGACCTTATTGCTTTGAAGCTGACAATACACATTGCATGGAAGTTGGAGGAAAGAGTTTCATCCTTACAACTTGCCCAAGGACCAAAAGTCACTGAAGTGTAATACAAATTCTTTCTCACAGCAAAACTAATGGGGAAAATGTTCCATGCAGCTGAAGAAATTAATAGGTGTGGAGCACTTTTTCTGGATAGGGAGGTCAAGAGGAACTGAAACGGTGATGGCTAAATTTCAGTGTGACTTCCATTGTCACAGAGAGGAGGAAAATATGTTTCCTGTCTTCATTGACAAGGCACGTGTATATTCATAGCTGGAAAGTACATTTGGAATAGACATCCTAAAGAGCTCCTGGCAGGACCAACTACCCCTCCTATTTAGGATCCTTGTAGGATCACAATAATCCTGAAAACTCTTCCGAACGACCTCATATCACAATCCTATTCTCTACTGAAATAAAGCTTTTCACGATGTGAAAAGCGGCTGGTAAATATGCCTTCACCAAACAACAGCCCTTCTGAAAGTGACTGAAGAACATATATGCCAGTGAAAGTGCCAAGATAGGCTGTATGGACAGGGCTGGAGGCTTGCCAGCAGAAGATGAATATTTCAGTTGTTGTGAGGAGTGTTATCAAGATGTTGTCTTAATTGTAAAAATCTCCTATTAAATATTTCAGCCATGAGTGTATTTTTTCACTTCAGGACAAATTTAAGTCCATGGAGTTCAAAACCTAACTAGTGATGTTTTACTTGGCAGGAAAAATCCTGGGTAGGACCCAAATGTGAAAGCTTTATTCCTGTTAGCCTTCCCTAGGCCTAGGGAAATTGGTGTTATTTTAAAGCATACAAGCTCGCATTTTTATTAGCATGTGCTCAGAATACTATTTAACACTTAGTAGCTACCATAAACGCATTAAACTTGCTTTATAAATATGATGTCTAGTCATGATCAATGCTAAGGATGATGCCTATGCTGTTTGCATCTTGACACTTGCAAATAAGCTATTAATTCAGATGTGCTTACTAGTTTTTGTGCAATGTCTGAATTCATCCAGGCAGTACCACTGAAAGTGATTTCCCTGTGGAAAAGTACTGAATTAAAGAGATTCATCACATGAATAAGTACCACACAAGATGGCCTTAACATAGTCTGGTAGTGGTGCTTCCAAAGTTAACTGGAGCTTGTTTTAATTCCCCATTCACACATGCCCTGTATGGAGCACTGACAGAAAAAAAAAAAAAAACAAAACACCAAACAACAAAAACCAACAACCAACAAAAAAAATCTGCCATTACCCATCTTCTGTACTGAATATCTAAGCTTTCATAGGAGACCTAAGATTTCATATTTTTTAGATATTGAACTCACTTTTTCTCATACTTCCTTATTTTCCCTTAACTTTTACATATATGAGACTACAAAAAAGGATAATGCTAAAAGTACATTGAAATAAATTACGCTCTTCCTTTATTCTCTACACAATCTGAGTATGGCTCTGTTAACTTTGAATGACAGTAGGACAAAAAACAACAAAAAAGTCATTATTCTTGGCTTGCACTGAAGCAGTTCCTTGCCACATCAGTAGTACAGCAGTGTTTGTATCACTGCAGATGCAAATGCCTCACCTATCTGACTGTAATGAGATGAAAAGAGAATTCAGTAGAGAAAAAAGAAATGAAAAATGATTTCAAAACACTTGTTCTTCTATATTCTTGCAATTTCCCGTTTTCTTCACATGTATCACTGCAAATCTCCTCTTCCTTTCATTTTAGATGGCTGTGACACCCTTAGAAAAGTATTTTTTTTGACTAGTTGTAAATGGCAGCAGGTAAGCTGGCTACTCTTTCAAGTCACCTGTCTGGGTCTTCTGGCCCTGAAATTTGCTGCAATGTGTCTAATCTCCTCTCCCCGTTTCCCAAGTGTAATGCAATTCTGGAACTGGTGATTCTTCAGAAAGGGAGCAACACCTCTGTCCTTGGAAGTTTAAATGACTTATCCAGACATAGCCATGGCTAACCTGCTTGTGTTGGTGATTGTCTGCCTTCTAGTGGGATATTGGACTGCATTATCCCAGGGGAAGAAATAAATTACCTTCTTTTTATATCTATTTTTGTTTATAAGCTTAGAATTGAAATCTGACCATAGGGCATACTTAGAAAGAGAGTAACACTGTGAAATGAAGACACATTCTTAAATGTAGAGAAAAAAGGAGTAATGAATACTTTCCAAATATGAACAGTGCCTGATACTTTGTATTTTTCAATCTGTGACTGCAAGTAGTGCCCAGGAAAGATGTTGAAATAGGAAATGCTGGACTGTGAACAGAATGTAACAAGACAGCTGAGCAGCAAAATTACGTCAAAAAACTTTTCTGGAGCTAGTGATTATGTATACGTAAGAATTACAGTGGCAAGAAAACAAAACTCAGAAAACTTTCTTCTGGAACTCCACATGCTGCAACTACTGTTTATTCATGAGTCTGCAAGACTGACAATCTGACAATCTGAGTCATAACGTCAAAGACATTAAAATAGGTGAGTCATAGGCTGATGTTCTTTGTGCTGAAGACATGGCTTTGCTTGTAGAAAGAAAATGAGAGCTGAGATGAATGGGACAAAATTTGTACTGAATTTCTAGACATTCTAGAAGGCTTAAAGACTGTTTCAAGAGTAAGTTTCTAGACAAGTTTTGTCCAAAATTTTTGCTCTCTTATGAGGTATCTTAAACAGAAGCCATACGCCACCATATGTTCAATGATCTTTTAAATGGAGGCCTAGAAGATTTTGGAGATTTATTTTTTTTTTTTAAGAAAACATATTGAAGTCACAGTCAAGGAGAGGAGAAGAGAGAAATTTTTCACTCTGAATTTATCATGAAAGTTCTCACACTGCACAGGACTACAAATCTTGCCACACTAGAAAAAGTGTTTTACTTCCAGCAGCAAATTGAAACGATGGCTTCAGTGATAATTCATCACTTCTCCAAGCTCTCAGTATCTTTGTTGGACAGTGAAGAATCAAGAATCTTTCTGCTGATTTTGAAAAGGCATCACCCAACTATTCAAAGCAACGATCTATTAGCAGTTTCGTTTAGTGTTTAAGACAGGCATTATTATGGGAACATAACATTAGATGTGCTGAAGTTGTTACTGTGTAAATCCTCACTCCAAATGTGACATTAATATAGATTTTCACATTTAAATAGGGAGTGGAAATGACATTTCACAAAAGCATCAGACTCAACTGTGCTACAAAGTTTCACGACTGCTTTAGACAGCAAAAATTAAAAATAACAGCAGAAAATGTCAGTATGATTAATTTCTATTTTTTATCTTTCCTTCCACACAATTATGTATTTATTACCATGACAGTAGAAAATTAGCTGAAATAGTCAAAACTACTAGGATGATTATCACAATGTTTTTTTACTGTGCTGTTAGCAGAAATACCTTTTTTCCAGTTGTAGGCATTTTCCATAGTTTAGCATTTTCTTTGACATGAAGAAAACGAGTTCTAACTTAATACTTATGCCAATGGATTTTGAATGGATTTTTACATTAATTTTCATGGTAAGTTACTTGTGTTTTTTCATGCTTATCTGAACAGACATTTAAGCAGTTATTGTAATTCGCTTCTTGTTATTTGTACTGATATTTTTATTGTCAAGACAATTAGCAATTAATGAAGTGGGAATTGGACCCACTAAAGATCAGAGCTGATTTCTTTTTAACTAATTTATGAAGCTTTAGACATTAGCTCAATGGCCTTTTTATAGATAAAATTTCTTTCTGTTTCCTAATAATACTGAACAAATGACAAATCACAAATTGTTCTTTGCTAAATGCTCCTGAGCACTTCAATTGATAAAGTACTGAAATTTGCCAACACTGAGATAAAGATTACTTTTAGCTGCAAATAATATAATAATAATAATAATAATAATAATAATTCTCAGTTCTGAAAGTTAGTTTTGGAAAATGAGAAATGATAAAAGCTTAGTTGTTATTTTACAGTGGCTTGTACTTGTGTATAAGTATCTCAGGTATGTTGGTCTACATTATTCTAAGTAGCATAAAAACATATACACAAAACTCCTACACAAAAGCAACTCACAAAGCTGTAGCTCATGAAAGTGAAAACAAGTCAGGATAGATGGATGAAGAGAAGTGGGAGATACCATGTGGAAACAAATAGGAAAGATTAGATATTACTTTTCCCAGTAGTCAAAGTAACGGTGTTATATTTCTGCTTTTGGTTTCTAAGCAGAAAAATATGTAATAGCTCTTGAAGATGGTGTGCAAGAGAACACTTGAGATCCATTTCTGCATTGGAATGTCCTATGTAATCAATCTAGTCACATGTTGTCAATGCAGTATGACCATAGCCACTTACTGCAGAGTTGGAAATTGAATATGCATCAATAGCAGCAGGTTTGATGTATACTGAATTCTGAATTTTATATGTCAAGTTTGTAGAGTTCATCTTTATATGTGCAGAAACTGTGAATTCCAGAAAATATGAAATTGCGGTCAAAGGGATACAATGCAAGACTCTCTTTGAAATAAAAGATTGAGTTGGAAAACAGTATGTGCACATGGAAATTCAGGTAAACAATTTATCTCGAGAGTCAAAACTTGCCCTTAGATTTTCACTTTTATGTATATTGTATTGCAGTGCTCTGTGAGATCTTTAAATGTTTCAGATCCCCATTCATCTGTGTGCAAATAAGAGCAGATACTCTTTCAAAAGGAGTAACATTTCTATTTCATGTTTTTTAGCTTAATTTTGTCTGTTTTCATGAACTTGCATAGAAAATGTTTATAATTAAGACAACTTTCAATGGAACTTCCCCACTCACAGGATTCTGTACCTGGGATGGAGCAATCCTGGTTGTGTGCATAGACTAGGGAGTGAGAGGCTGGAGAGCAGCGCTGTGGAAAGGGACCTGGGGGACATGGTCAGTGGCAAGTTGAATGTGAGTCAGCAGTGCCCTGGCAGCCAAGAGGGCCAACCGTGTAGTGGGGGCATCAGGCAAAGCATCACGAGTCGGTCGAGGGAGGAGATTGTCCTGCTCTGCTCAGCACTGGGGTGGCCTCACCTTGAATATTTTGTGCAGTTTGGGGTTCCACAAGGAAAGAAAGACATTAAGCCATTACAGAGTGAACAAAGGATGGCCACAAGGATGATGAGGTTTCTGGAGGGAAAGCCATATGAGGAGTAGCTGAGGTCACTTTGTTCAGCCTGGAGAAGAGGAGACTGAGGGGAGACCTTGTTGTGGTCTTCAACATCTTCAGGGGGAAAGAAGTGGCAGGGACTGATCTCTTCACTCTTATGCCCAGTGATAAGACTCAAGGAAATGGCATGAGGCTGAGTCAGGGGATGATTAGGCTGGATATGATGAAAAGGTTTTTCACGCAGAGAGAGGGCAGTTGGGCACTGGAATAGGATCCCCAGGGAAGTGGTCACATCACACTTGTCTGAGTTCAAGAATTGTTTGGACAACACTCTCAGGTACACAGACTCTTGGGGTGCCCTGTGCAGGACCAGGAGCTGGACTTGATGATCCTGACTGGTCCCTTCCAACTCAGCATATTGTGTGAGTTTATGTAAAATTTTATGCAGCTTGTAGAAAATATTTTCTTAGTGGATTCTTAGAATTCAAATTTGGTTGAGGATGTCATGGAAAACTACTTGCAACACATCTTGTGACACAAATTACAGGGTCAGTTACACTTTTTTTTGGTATATCAATAGACATCTACAATCTCTTGTAGGCAGAAATAATCAATTACCTTCAGCAGTAAAAGTCAGTATTGCTTAGCAGTGTTACACCCTTCTGAAAATATACTGCTCTATTTACTTAAACACTATGAGACAGTAAAAGAGAAATTCTGCAATTTAATACTCCTACTCTAACTTTTTCAGTAGGCAAAATGCTGCTGTAAGGATTCTTTTATGGGAATTCTTCTAGGTTGGGCAGTCCAAGAGATGAATGCAAGACTGTGCTTTACCAAGAAGTTAGGAGAGAGCAGGGCCTTCTCATCTCAGTTGACTGGGCATCAAAAAAAGATTTGGGGCAGAGACTTGCCTAGAATATGTGCCTCCTAGAGCCATCCAGGATCATAAAGCTCAGAAAAATAGCGTAAAGCCGTGTACATTTTCTTACATGTATTGCATGGAATTTTCTTTTTCACAGCTTCTATGTAAAGTGTTTATAGTTCTAGTTTATCTTTTAATTTGTTTCCTCCCTACCTTAGAGAAATAACCAATATGTTTTGCCCTTGTCTTTTCCTAAAAGACTGTTAAGCAGCTTGCTTATCTGAATGTTGGCTTTAGAAATCGATGCAGGGTGTATTTCCTGTCTTCTATGAGGGTTTTGGATGAGCAACAACATGAGTACTTTTGGGGGACCAACTGAAGAATTCTTGTTCCAAAAAACCTTCAGAACAGTTGTGGCTTCAAACACAAACAAACCACCAAGTTTAGCAGAACTTGCGTACAGGTTCTGATTTGGATTAGCAGGTATGCCACTGTGAATTTACCATAGTCATTTTTACAGTGGAGGGTGTTATCAGCCGTTACTTTCACAAGCATATGGTGTCCTGAACAGCTGTTGAAATCACACTTTATTTTTCAGTATGTTGAAAAGAAAATAGAGGAAGATTTTTATGGCTTTTATGTAGTGGAGAGAAAGAAACAGAGAAGACCTTAAACAGCAGGTACATGAGCTGTTGGCCATGTCACCAAGTAGAGATCATGAAAGCTAGTGTATCCTTCACATAAAGTTGCACATTTTAATTCAATGTCAGACAGAGAAAAGTCTGCTGCACTAGTCATACAATTATATTATTCTCCACATACAATCATATTATTCACCACACATAAAAATTAAACACTTGTTCCTCTGAAATTTGCTACCACTTATGCATGGATTGTAAGTTTACTATGTAACATAAACTACCTCAGAGTATTATCCTGTGAAAAGAACTGAAAATATTCAAAATCTAATACATTAGTACATACTGATGGAAAGGTTAATAAAAGTCTGCCTCTCTGTTCCATCAGCTACTACTTACTTCTTGTTACCATGACAATTCAGCAACTTAATATCCTCAGCAAAATCTGCTGCAGGAAATAAATCCATTCCATATGCTAGTTAAAAAAATGAACAACTCATCATCCTACATATAAAATGAGACAGTCACAGTTTAAGACTCGAAGTAGCCTGATGAATGAACAAAATACCAAGTTGAAATAGATTAGCTCTATGTATAGTCCTTTGCATCTTTTTGTGAATGTGCTTTTGAATGACTAAGAACTTCCAGCCCTTCCAAAACAATTAGCACTGTCTCTTCACTTCTAGGACAAAAGTATCTGATCATTAAGCTGTTCCAGGACAATCTAGATTACATAAGCCTTCAGAATAAGAAAGGGATGAGTTTTAAATCACATACTGAAAGGAATAACTATTATTTCATTTAAAAGATTCATATTTACAAGACAGACATTGTTTAAGGAATTTGTAGATACAGAAGTTTGTTTCCAAAAGTGTTGGAAGAAATCTTGCTGTGTCACAGGATGAAGTAGAGTATGCATATCAAGGTCCTTCTCACAAAGGGAATTGAATAGGTTGAGGAGCATAAAAGCATATGGAAAAACCATAATACATTCTGAAAGTTGTCAGTAAGGATAATATATAGAAAACACAAAAAAAGTCTGTGCAGTTCACAGCTCGTTCAGTTCCCCTCCAGTAACCATTACATTCCAAATGCAATACAGATGACCGTGACAAAATTTTGCATTCTAAAAATTCTCCTGCCTGTAATAAGTCTTCTGTCAGGTCACTTGTATTTAGAGGTACCAGGCCAGATTTCCATTTGGAAATACCAGAAAATGTCAGTGGAAGTTTAAATGAGTGTCTGCAAGGTAAGTGAAGCCCTTAAGCAGATAAAGATTAAGGTCAGGTTGGATGAGGCTTTGAGCAACCTGGTCTAATGGAAAGTGTCCCTGCCCGTTGCAGGGATCATGAACTAGAGGATCTAATTTAAAGTCCCTTCCAACCCAAATCAGCCTGTGATTCTATGACTAACTACCAGCAAGAAGGAAGAAACCTGCCAGTTAGAATAACATCTCCAGAGAAATATATGAAGAGATGTCTCCTGCTGAGCATGTATGATGAAAAGCCCAAGTGTGGGCTGAAGACTAGAATAGCTGACTGAATATGAGCCTCTTTTTTCTAGTACTTCAAAGGCTTTAGTTTGGGCGTAATTTCCACTCTAATTTACCAATGAAGTTAGAAAAGGCAATATACCAATTTGGACAGGCTTGCGTTCCAGCAACAGATGCTGCTACTGCAGGGTGATAGCAGATTTTATTCTAGCGGTAGGTGAGTAGAACTTCTGAACTGTGGTTCTCAGTCAGAGACATAGAATTTATTCTTTCTTTAGCCCTGCTACGTGTGAAAAGGGGATCACACCTTTGGGAGGGGGAATATTTCCTGTGTAACTGCAGGAGTACAACACTAAAATTTGTTAAATTACTGTATTGATTAAAAAGCTGACTGTAGAAACAACTTTAAGGAGTCAGTACTAAAAAGGAAAAGGCTGTTCAAGTGAAATGCAGGCCTGTGAGAGGTATTTTATTTCAGCCCATGAAATAGACTCATGGTGGTAATATGCAAACTAGAATTTTTGCTTTGGAAAGTCTCTTCAGGTTTGACGACAAACCCCTGCAGTACATTTGAACAGTATGATTTTATGCCAGTAGTGAAGAAAGAAAGTTCTCTTAACTGTGAAATTGCCACTGATAGAAGGAATATAATCAATATCCCCTAAGATTGCCTCTACTAAGACAGAATAGAGTTGAGATTCATACCTATTTTATAGGTATCTTTTCCATCGCACTTATTCTGGTACTCAAAAACATTGTCTTACTCTTTGTCATTTTTTTTCTGAACAATTGTTGCTTCTTCCAAGAGTGTAAATGATATGGAGAGCACAGTGAGTGTAACTCACAGTAATAGTTTCTTTCTAATCCTGTGACATTTCATAGGGGCTGAAGTCCTTGGAAAATACATAGATCTGCCTGCTCAAGACTGCTCTCTCTTCCAGAATTTGATTTCCACCTGCTCTGTTAATAGGCACTCTTAATGGAAAACACAATTGTCATTCAGTCTTTTTATTTTCCAGTGACAAAGTTTCCTTTTCAAACTGTGCCTCTTGATTGGTCAGCTCCCAATCAGCTTAGCAAGTTTTGTTGTGGTCTTGCCAATTGATACCAGAGCTATGATGCTTGTTCAGATTAATTGTATGCCTGCAAATAACATCTAAGCTGCATTCAGTTGATGTATTTTAAAGATGTGAATCCTAAAAATCCTCTGCAATTGCTGTTAGCAGAATATATGAGTTGAAAATGTGCTTTTGAATAACTGTGAACTTCCAACTCTTCTGAAACAACCATTAGCACTGTCTCTTCACAGTCTAGGACACAAGTATCTGGCCATTAAGCTGTTCCAGCACCATTTAGATTACATAAATCACAGAATCACAGAATATGCCAAGTTGGAAGGGACTCAGAATAAAAAATGGACAAGATTTAAATCACAGTCTTAGGCTGAAAGGAATAGCTAGTATTTCTCTTAAAAGATTTGTATTTCCAAGAAAAATAGACACTACTTCAGGAATTTTTAGAGCCACATGTTTGTTTCCAAAAGTGTTGGAAAAAATCTTGTGTGCCATAGGATGAAGTTGAATACACATATCAAGGTGCTGCTTACACAGAGAATTAAATATGTTGAAGAGAATGAAAACAGATGGGAAAAAAAGCACAAGGCATTCCAAAAGTGGTCAATAAGGATAAGAGGTAGAAAAAAATAAATCTGTGCAGTTTGCAGTTCATTCTCTTTCCCTGCAGTCACCATTTCACTCCAAATGCAATACAGACAAGTATGCTAAAATTGCACATACAGCTGATGTATTTTAAAGATGTGAGTCCTAACGTAAAAAAATTATTTAAATGTATTTAAAATTTATTTAAGGTCTGATTATGGCTTTTATATAGATTTTAGTGGCGTTTTAGGGGTTTTTTTTCCTACTGTGTAATGGATGTTTATATCTCTTTCTGGATTTCAGACATTCTAGGACTGCACTGAAGAACATTACTAGTAGTTGGAATTTATTTGTTTCTTGAAGTCTGTCAATGAGACTGATCAGAAAGGGCAGCCATTAATCAGTTCCTTGTTTATTCTGCCAGCAGGTTAAAAATATTTAATTGCCTTGGGGCTGCGAATTTGCTGGAGTCCATGAATCTTCTTGGTATAATCTGGTTCATAACTCTTTCTGATGAGTCTGGAGATTTCTTATCATTGCAGCAAAAAAGGAATCATCGAACAGTTTATATTTTGACTAGCTAAACTGTTTTTTTTTTTCTTCTGAAATGGTGATGCTCAGGAGCTGCACTGAATAACTCTGAGCTTAGCTCCATGCACACATTGACTTAGTGACAAAGGGGAGAGACTTGCACTCAAGTGCATGGATTATCCTGATGTGTCCAGTCACATAATGGTAATTTTTGACTGAGAGACAATAACAGATCTTGTAAGACTGATGTCCAGAATAAGTACTGAACCACAATAATCCAAATTTATTTTCCTTGGGATGTTAACTGTATGTCATGCTCTAGGCAGTGCTAGACCATGGCCTTTCCAGTTCTCATAATGAAATATAGCAAAGTGTGTTACAGTGTTATGGAGATCACTATATTGACACTTTCATTTTGGACATGTTTGATACAATTCAGTCATTTTAGTTTAGGAAGAAAGGAGAAACAATATACACGCTATATTCTGTAAAGAGTAGTTCAGGTACTAAAAGAAATTAAAGACTATGTATTTGTGTTCTACAGTCCAGATACCTGGACCTTGTGACTTTTCTAGTCTTCTGCATGATTACAGGAGTACAGAACAGCGGGGGAAACACAGGTTTTGAACCCATTTTTTCATCCAGCACACCAAAGCTGAAATGACTGTGATATTCATCTACAGCCTGCCTGGACAAGGACCCTACAGTTTCCATAATGGCAAAAAGAGCCGAACAAGGAGGCAATGGAGAACAACCATCACGCTTTACTTGAATTATCGGTGCTTAAGTCAAATTTAGAAGCAAAGAGCATAGTAAAAAAAAAGTCTGGAGAAAGAAAAAGCTGACTACAAAATTCCCAAGCTAAAAAGACATTAGCATGCACATTCCGTCGTGCCAGTACACTTTGATTAGTCATATCGTTGTGACTCCATGGCGAGTTTTTTTTTTAAAACCAGACAAAAAAATGTATTCAGCTAATCTTCTTAGTGGATAATGGGCTTTCATTGGGAAAAGAGCAGTCAGAGATACAGTTCAACTGAAAGAAAGAGGATGAAAACATTTTTGACAGTCAGAATGCCTTGATTAAACTATGTCATGTAAATTGGTTTATTAAGCAGAAGTCACAACTTGGAACATCTTGCCATATTTTATATAATGATACTCAATTTCTTTTGTGGAGAATATCATATCATTTAGAGAATTTAGACTAGTAAAATTCTGCGCTCTGACAGAAATAGATTTCCCAATACTTCAATAGATTTACCTGATACAAGGATTATGTTTGGGTGATTTGGTTTAGTTTGGAGTTTTATTAAAAGACATTATCAGAACAGATTGCCTCCATCTAGACTGTGGTAGATTTTGATAGAGGATATAATAGGAATACTTACTATGTCTTGTATTTCAAAAATGGCCATCTAATAAAAAAAGTATCCTTGTGCTGTGAAACAAAAAGACAGAAATTGAATGAAGATTGTTTAGTGCATCCACATAAACCATCCTTGGTGATGGTAAGAATCTTTGCAAGTCCTGTTTTTTTGTGTGCATGAGTTCTCTGCAGTGCCAATTCAGTGGTCCTAATGTCTGCCAGAATAATTCTATATCACAGGTATTTGAAAAAGCCAGACCTGTTGGCAACTGACTGACCAAGAGACATGGCTACTCCACAACAAGCTCTGTAGATTCTGCAGCTAAGAGGATGTATTCTTATCACAGAAGTGATTGTCAGATGTTCAGGAGAAACTATGGAAAAATACCACCATTCAACTGACATGCTAAAGCCAGAGGAAAAGAACATCTTTTGTGACACTTGCAGAATTTAACCAGAGCAATCCTAGAATCAGAAATTAAGAAATTCCTTAAAGTCTACGTATGAATACAAGGACTGAGTAGTGATAGCAAAGAAGGGATTTGGGTGGTTTTCTTGGTATGAATAAAAGTGCTCCATGTAGAAAAAAAAAGGAATGTGTAACCTAGAAAACATTTATTTTCAATTTCCTCAGCCTGAACAACTCTGTAAGCTGCCCTTACATTTCCATGGCAAGTACTGTCTTGCAGAGAAATTAATCAACCTATGCAGCATTTCAGAACTTTAAAATAGTTATGGAACCTCCGTTTTTCCTGTCTTAGCCATCTATCTCTACACTTGTCTTCAGACTACTCCTATCCCTTCATCAAAATGAGAGTAATCTTTTCTGCTGGACAGTGATCTTTGACTGGTAGTGCTACTCAGCTATTCCCACCTCATTCTGGCCATACCTGCAAGGCAGCCCTGAGTCCTCCACATCCATCTGTCTCTTATTATCTTAAAGATGTTCCATTTCCACAGCTGTTGAAAATCACGAGTTTGAAATTGGCCAGATTCAAAATGCGTTCATGTCAGAGCGCCTAAATTTAAGCCAGAATCACTAATGGAATTTCAGAGCAGCTGCACCTTCCCACCTACACAGTCATAAATCAAAACAAGAACATGATCCAGGCACTTCTAAACTTCAGATGTTTTGGAAATTAAAGGAAAATTAGCCCAGATTTTGAGACTCCCCTTTCCTTCACATAAATGAAGGCATGTGCAGACATATAGCATGGACAAATTTCTGAAGAACTTTAGGATAAACAGTCACCTGTTCTTTCTAAATATATTGAACATATTCCATTTGATTTACATCTTGCTTTGTAAACAGAAAAAAACCCCATTATTAACTGCCCCTCTTCTATCACCATTTTGACATTAACAAGGTGAAATGAATCCTCACAAAACCCTCTGGAGAGCTGAGGCCATCAGCATTATGACATTACATTGATGACTCCACTCTTTCTGAGGAGCTACTGATAAATGAAACTGGTTTGTCTCTGTTAACCTCACAATTGAAAAAAATCTAGGCTGGTCCGATTTGCGAACACCTGATGCTCATGATGTCAGGTCCATTCAGTCTTTCTCATTTCTTCTCTTTTCTTGAAGTGACTTTAATGCTTGCCCTGAAGTAGGGTGCTGAATTTCTCTTGCTTTCATTCTTCCAGGCCTAATATCTGATCATGGAGATGTTCTTTCAATTAACATGTTCCCTTTCTCCACTATCACTGTCTATAGAACTGCCAAACAAACTAAGAATTGGTATTTTAACTCTATCCGTAAGCAATGGCACATTGAGCAGTAGATGTCTGATTAAAGCTACTTTGCAACAGGTTTCAAAGATGAAAGCACTGCATCCCAGCTGGCAAACTGCATTCCTTTTGTCTTGTGAGATTGCACTATTAAAAAACAACAACAACAAAAAACCCAAACAAACAAATTAACGAAAAAAGTGAACCAGCTGACAAGACTGAGAAAAAAAAGAAAAAAAACATACAAGACTGAGAAAAATAAAACTGTGGCAAAATGGAGACTTTGACATTTTAATAATTTCTTGTAAATGACATAAAAATGTTGGTAGTTAATATTTTTGAGTGCTACTGAACTACATGAGGGAGCATTCCATGTTTTAGTGTGGTTTATCTCTTAACTTTTCAGATCTGTGCAAGCTCTTACATATCATTTTCATGTCCTGTAAAACCAACAAATGTATAACCCAGAATTAGAACAAGGTGAAGAAATATCCTAGCTCTTACAAAAACAAGAGAAAAAATGTCATAACAGTATGTCACCTTCAACATATGGAAGAACATAAAATATAAGCCAAAGCATTAGATAGATAACAGAAATTACTGATCTGTAGGAATGGAATCAGCATTTCTGATAGCCATTCCCAAATGCTTTAACAGCTCAAGAATGTGCATAGCCAAATGGAAGCTATTTCAAGTTGATGTGTTCTACATTATGACTAACCATGGTAAATTAAAGTTGGAGTTCCTCATTTATATCGCTGAGCATGTACACCAGATGACATGGATAGATCAAGGCTAACACCTAATGAGAAGCATGAGTGTAAAACAAGAAAGAAAAAAAAAAAGGAAACAGGCATTTATTTCATTGGAAGCAGAACAAAAATAAGTCATTTAGTGCATACAATCTTTGACAGTGTCTTTATATGTTAGGTTGAAAATAACTAGTGAACAAATAATGAAATGTCCCAGATGTCTTCTGCTATTTCCACTGACTCTACTCTTTAAGTGGAGTAGTCATTCTTGATCTCTGCATATTCTAGATCAACTAGTTGGATTTTCCAGCTATACTAAGAAGCAAAATAGAGATTTCACAGGCATTTTTTCTAGCATATTGTAGTCTTACTTGTTCTTATTCACTCTTTCAGAACCACAATGGTTGCCCTTATGACACACTGGGATGTAAACCATGAACTATTGGAGTATGATCTTTCAATTTTTGTCAGAACTGTGTGTGTCCTCTGTTATTTATTTTTTTAATGATTTTAAGATAGACTGTGTAAACTGCTTTTTAATCTAGAAGACTGGAAGTGTAGTATGTCAGATATTTGTTACTTGAGGTATTTTGCTAAATAAAAACCCTAAAAAAGAGTGATCTAAGAAAAGGTCAAATTTTCTAGTCACAGCCCTAAACCAAAGTTCCCTTCCTGACTTCTTTACTGGTAGGTACCAGATTCTTGTATGATTTCTAAGCAGTTGTATCCTGATCTGAAAATACTCAACATCTACACTGTCAAATGTAAAGCTGCTTTCTGATGTACTGTTCTCAGGCACAGGCATGCAGAAGAGCAGGTCAACAATCCAGAGAAAAGAAGCTCTTTGCATTCAAACAGTTCACTACCTCATCTATTCATTAAGCCTAATATAACCAAATGGAAAACATTTTTATGTTCTTCAATACTAGTTCCTAGTAGAGAATACTGGAGCTCATTTTAAGGATATTTCATGCAATATTGTTTTATAGAATACGCTGGGGTTTTTTGGTGTGTTTTTTTTTTTTTTTTCCTTAGGGGCTCTAGGGGCAAACTGTCTTTATTTCAGTTTTAATAATCATTGGTATTCATATAAAATGGTTTCTTTTCAAAAAGCAGTCTATGTACGAATACCTTTTTGAGGGAGAAAACTGAATTAATAGCATTATGCATTTCCTGGCATTATGCAAAAGTCATTAAAGGAAAACATCTCAAATTCAGTGGTAAAATGACTATCATCAGATCATTATATTTTTGGATAATACTTATTAGGTTCAAACTATTTGTTTGAATATACCAAACAAGCTCAAAGTAAACAGTAGGGAAGGAAAAAACTTTTAACCGGAACATATTTTTTAGAAAGTGAGTTTTTTTTAGTCTATTGAGAAGAATTTTTCCCAAACTGAGTACTTGGTCTTTGAAGACGTGCTCCTCTTTTCATTGATTACAGTAATTGTAATAATTAATCATTAATTGCAACAATTAATTACATTAATTTTTACCCTATGGATTCAAGTAATACACAAACACATGGAAATTCAAAACTTGCAAGGCTGTTAGAAAGCTGAGAAAATGCAGGGGATGCAGGGAATGCACACTCACTGCTCAGTGTGACCCGGTACTTCTTAGTGCTATTTATTGGTGATTCATGAACCTCCCAGCTTCTAGGGCTTGATGCATTTTAGTATGAAAAACAGAATTATAGTAGGTTACTGGGTGAATTAGATCAAGATCTGTTAAATTCATCTTATATGCAAAAGTGATTATCAAGTTGGAAAAATATCACTATACCCTCTATCACAACAGCTGAGTGCGGAGGCCTCTTCCAGACTGACTGAACATCTGAAGACACATCTGTGACTGATCTATTTCTTGTCTCCAATGACTGCCACAGGACATTGCTAAGGAATAGAAGAACTATAGATGATATATTTAGCCCTCATATCTTTGTGAGTTCCAGTGCCAAGTGAAACCTCTTCCTATTTACTACCACCAAACAGATTTCTATTCCACGAATTTGTCAAACCTCTCTGGGAATCTAAATAAAACTCTAGCACCTACAACATTCCTTGTCAACAGCTTCCCTAGATCTATCTCCACTTGCAGAAAGACATTTGCCTTTTTACTTGTTATGAAAATTTCTCATATTGGTTTTATCTCATGCCTCCTAGTGCTTGGATTGGAACCCAACTGTCTTGTGACAGTGCTGGTTTTGTCAACATCTATTATATTTGCCTTCACTTACCTCCTTTCCAAATCGATCAGTTCTACTTTGTTGAGCTGTTCTTCATTCTGTCTCTGTAGTAATTCTTACTGCCCTTCTCCGAACCTTTTTAATATCCTTCTGCAGATGAGAGAATCAGAATTTCACATTTTTCAAGCTGTAGGTGTATTATATCCCACTTAAGTACAATTCAAAAATGCATAAGAAGAAATACAGAAAAACCATAGTGTCACTGAATAAACATTTTAACTGCAAGATTCTTGTTGTCTGGACTGATAACAGTAATTCAAAACTTACCCTCAATTTATTTATGAGATTACACTTTTTTTTCTTGTATAGCGCTTTAATATAATCTACAGTGAAAATCACATGCTATTTATCCCTGTGTCATGTATTCTCTGAAGCCCTCTTTAAAACTGCTCCTCTTTTTTGCTGTTCCAAATAATTTACTATCATTAATGTATTCAGCTACCTCTTATTGTGTATTATTTTTTAGGTTGTTTATAAATACGAGGAACGGCACAGATCCCATATTTGCCATTCTTCCCTTCCTTACAGGAACTGGCTGCTCCTTCATTTTGTGTGTTTCCTGACTTGTATGAAACAAGGGCCTTACCTCCTGGCTTACACAGCATTGCACTGCCTAGTTTACTTCTAAGCAACTGGCTTTTATCCATTTGCTTTTAATCCCTTCAGAGAACCCTAATGGGTTTATGAAGGGGGAGTTTCCTTTATGGACATCCTGTTGACTCTTTTCCACTGGGAAGAGATCATATTCATCCGTGTGTCTGTTGTGTTAATTTTGATCTCTGTTAATTTGCACTTGCTGTAGTTCTCAACAGAAACGTCTTTGTCTCAAAAACCAACTAGATTTTCTTTTCAGGGCTACAATCCCTCTGATTCTGATGGGAAGGTTTGTGGAGGAAGGAAGTTACTTGGAAGCAGGAGGAAACACAGGAATCTACTCAGTTTAAAAACTGATGATATAAACCTCTATGGGAAAACTTATTTAACATCTAGCATTTGAAGCTCAAACTCATGATAATGGTAGCTATATAGAATGAAAGTTCTTTTTGAGAAACACTAATTTTTTTTCCAAAATACTAGTTAGTCACATTACATGCCAGAAACAATTCTGGCACCACCAAACAATAAAAAATTTGATCAAAAGTGAAAAAAAATCAGGACCCTAATATTATTTTTGCATTGAAAATGTATCATGTGCTATTTATTTATCTGTCAATCTGACAGTTGCAGAATGACATCATCACCTGAATAAATGAATAATAAGCCAAACCTTATGATCTAAAATTCTTTGTGAGTTTTCATGTTTTGATACTGACTTGTACTGGACTCTGCATTTTGCTGTGTTATGACAATTTATATTTTCTTGCTGCATGGGTTCAGTCCTGCTAAAATGCAGAGAACTCTGATCATGTAGTGGAACTAAATGGAAGACAGCAAAGATACTGTTAGAAGAGTGAAGGCCAGGATAAAATGGCCTGGACATCGTTTACATGTGCAGTTAGGTGTAGTCCAACTAAATAAAACTTCTATACTGAATGACAAGAGAAAAAAACAACCAACAAACTGACAAAACTTATCTCTGTTGAGACCTTTTGTCCTAGTTATAGTGGCCAGGACCAGTGTATCACTGTGTGAATGCAACTGGAACTGTGTATTCCATACCCTCTCTGCCATTTATCATGAACTGTTAACGATGCATTGTTTGCAACAGCTGCCCAGGACACACCTGACACCTCAGGCTATGAACTGGGTGCATGAGAAAACAGAGATAAGAAGGTTCCCTGTCTTCACACCAATGATTCAGGTGTGATAACTCCCCTCCAGGAGTCATTAACACCTTCACACCCAACCTGAGGGGTCATGTCTGCTAATGGGCCATCAAGTAGACCAAAATATCCTGTGACTCACTGAGTAAATTGCCCATTGTGAAAACCCTCACCCTGGGAGAGGTACTGGGTGGTCCTATCTGAACCGAAGCATATATAAGCTTGGGGTTTGGGGACTTGGGGCACTCACTCACCTGCTCACCCAACTGAGAGGAGGACCAGGACCTCAACAGGACTGCAACTACCGCTCTCAACCAGAAAGTGACCACCAACCTTCTGGAAGGAAAACAGGTTTTCCTTTTTCTTTTTGCTTTGGACTCAGGGGGACCGCGTGGTGCTCAGCACAGGGGCTGGTGAGCACCATACTGTTTGTGCCCCAGGGGGCTGGGTTGTATAACTGGGTTTTGAGGGCTGAAACCAGTTTTCCTTTGTATCAGTGTTGTAGTTCTGACTTCTAAACTCTTTTGAGTTGGGTTCATTTCTCCTGCCGGTTTACTTTTAAACCAGCACATCTTTTATTTCTCTCTTCAGGATAAGACAGGGTTTTTCTCATTTTGTTGCAGTGTTTTATTCTGCAACATTAAGCTAAAATTTGTAGTATATTTGAATGCAGTTTTTAATTTCATTGGGGAAGAGTTCTTCTTAACTTGCCAAGTGTAATGAATATTAAGTTCATTAACAGTATAATAACACAGGACCTGAGCTGTTTATTTTTGTCAGCATAATGGTAATGTTAGTAGATGCTAGTCCCAAATATGTTCTTGCTATAAATCTATAGGACCCGTTACTGACTGTGGTGCATTATGGACAGTATCTGGAAGGACATCCATCAGTAGCATCTATTAGAAATCTAATGTATAGTAACAGGTGGTGTAGCCTGGAAGTGTTATTGTAGCGCTAAAGCAGTTTCATAACAAGACAGTTGGGCTGCACCAAATCTGGAACACCTCAACACCATCAGAGAGACAGATCTGCAGACCTCCAATGAAGTACTAATAATGGACTGCCCTTGAAGGAGCAGTACAAACTTGGAAGCATGGATGCTCAGACATGTTTTGTGCCCTGTGACACAGTAGTTAGTGTTCTGCTGAGCATCTGGGGATGCCTGACAGACTTATTTGTAATGAACAGAAGAATATGTTTGTGCATTAATGTTGGTCACAGAAGACATGTGGCATTAGAATATGTTGCATTAGAGCCTGTTGATTTCAGTGGAGATATTTCTTCTGCCTCAAGCATCTCAGCCTTTATGTTTGTATAGTGGGCATGCAGACTTGGGCTCACATAATAAATAAGTGCTTGAATGTGACATAATCTACAATTCAAAGTGAAGAAGAGGTGCACTGTGTAACTGCCTATAATCTGTTTGCTCTGTAAATTCATGTTGCTGCTTCCTCATAAATATTGCTGTAGTTCCGTAGTCTTGCAAAATGGGTGTTTTAATACGACTTCTTTTCAGCATCACTGCAATGATGAGCTTGTTTTTTACTGGTAATATAAAGAGCAGATATTGCTGTATTTTAATTGTGTTCAACATAGTTAAGTAACATTTTTCTTTAACACATTAGTAGTTGATGAAGAAGGGAAAAAAGCAATTAATAAAAAGTCACTTAACAGCTTAATTAACAACCTTCTGTTTAGTGGGGTTTTATGTACCTAGAGAGGTGATTTTTTTTCCCTAATACATGTTTTCTGCTTTCTTGTTTGTTTAATCACCTTACTCTTACTGATCACTTTATATTTTCCTCTTTGAGATGTCTAAGACTGAGAAAGTCTAGCAAGGACTGAGGAAGGGTCTAGCACCCTAGCAGTAACTGTGACCGATGAATCTCTACAATTTTAAGAATGAATTTAGAAACTAAATAAACAAGAATTTCCAAGAGAAACCTAAAACCTGTTTTCCCTCTTCCCTCTCTCCTGATTCCTCAAAAAACTTTCAGAGATAGCACATGGTCTGTATAATCCATATTAGCTGTAAATTTCCATCCATGCAGCTTAGTTACTCACTATGGAGACTACAAGAATGTAAATAAATAAATTTACCATGGCTTGTAGAAATAAATATTTATTTAATATCTTTTGACAGACTGAGGGTTCTGTCTGCAAAATGACATTTTCACTTCATAATCTAATGTTACCACTTGTTTAACAGTTTGCTTATTTATTTAGAGTGTTCGAGTTTCACAGAACATTCAGGCAAAAACATTAAGTTGCCAATCCTGTTTAAAGTTGCCCAATTTATTTATAAGTGATAAAAGAGCTTCTGAAATTCTACTTGATGTTCACATTCTGATTTCTCAGGTAGGTTTTCTAATCGAAATAGCCATGTAAGAAATATTTAAGAACCACTACAGGAAAAATGAGGACAATATTAAACTCCTAAATAAAAATTTCAGTCCTGAACTTTAATTGAAAACTTAACCAAAGATAACTCCAGTTTCCAGGTTAAATTTAATAATGTCCAGGTATCTATTTGTTTGGTTCCAGTATTGTCATTTCACTTAAATCTGGTTTTCTTAGTCCAGAAATCAGTTATAGTAAGATAAGAAGCTATTAGGTTATCCGGTAAATTATAGCTTTAGCAAAAGATCTATTGCATTTATTTCTATTTTCATTTTACCTTCTTGGCTTCACTGCTTCTTCTTACTTCAAAAGTTCTTTTTAATCCCATTGAGTTTATACTAATGATCCTGCAGTTGAGTTTGTAACTTTTTTCTTGGCTTCTGACATATCACTGCACAGTTAAAAATGCGGTACATATATGATACCAGTCCAAATTTTTCTGAGACCACAGCACTGTGTCCTAACCAGAGAATTCTAGAATTATGGTATTTGGCTACTCAAATAAGTCACAAATATTCTTTCCTTCTGTGCCTGTTGTGCCATACCTTCTTTACTCCTTTCTATCCCAGCTTTGACCCACTGTTTGACACCAGGGACAGTATCTCTTAGTGAAGCTTCATCTCAGGCTCTGAGTTGCATTACTTTGAGGAGAATGACTGGATGAGATAGAGGATGGTAGGGGGTGATGGTTATTTCCCAAGGCATAAAAAACCATTTTGAAGGGAGAGAAGCCTACAGGTGGAGATAGTAAGTAAGAAGTTGGGAGTCTGCAGTTCAAGGAACCGAAAGTAAACTTCCTAGTGGCCAGAAAGGATTATGAATTACAATTTCTTAGATTTTTTTAGTCCCCGAAACATAATTATTTAGTCCTTGATCACATCAGAATGCCAGTTTTATTTAGAAAGTCTTCAGGAGTTCCCTGCAAACTCCCTGGAGTTGGAAGACTTGAAAGTCCAGGCATTTTATGGCAGGAAAAGATCAGTCAAACAGTACTTTGCTTCTTTTATAGACAAGAACTCCTGGATTATAGATCTCACTGAAATGGAACCTTTTCTGACTTGCTGTTGGAGTTCAGTCTCATAGAAGAGCCAGTAGAAAGGAAAACTTGTCTGTGGTTATTGCAACCAACTCATCTTTCAGAGCTGTGAGATGCTGTAAATCAGCTGGTTAGCAGCATCTTGTTTCTGTGACAGGCTGGGACAGTTCCCGCATAACTGGAACCATATCTTAGCATGCCTTTCAGGTAACCCTGTTTGCAGTGTTGTATTTGGGAGAGACTCTGATTGCCCTAGTGGTACTAAGGTCTAGATCCAGACTGGGATTCAGACACCTAAGTTGATATACTAACAACAATTTAGATGCTCAGAGTGTAAATCTACAGAGCCTTCCATTGCTTGACTCATCTTGTTCTTGAGGCATCTGAATTTCTTAACTACCTCAGCTTTTGACATCCATGTTTCGCTTCTGAGAAAATGAGCCCTGAACATTATCAGTTGTACTCAGAGTTGCCACCATAGCAACAATATGTGCCAATGTGTTCACAATTCTTACAATAGCAGTAGGATTTTGCCAGCACAATTAAGAATACCCTCAGGCAAACTGATCATTTGTCTTCTGACTTTTGTGCTGCCTTCATCTCCTTAAATCTGTATTGACTCACCTCAACCAGAGAGAAATACTATCCTATCCTTGTTCATTGTTTGGGGACTGGGATTTGCTCCCAGCAGTCTGTGATTCAGCCAGCAAACAAACAAACAACAACAACAACAACAAAAAAAAACCTCATAAGTTTCATTCTCTCCTGCTCCACTGGATGACTGCATTAATGGGGACTTCCCTCTGACATGCTTTTCATTTTGCAGAAAAGAAAGGGAAACTTCCTCCAAAGAGTGGAAGAAACTAAAGACCCTACAATCAGCAACACCCCTCTGATTACTCTAGATTTTTGTCTGACCATGTTGGTTGAGTTGGTGTACTCACCAGGATGCAGACACAAAATTCTGCCCAGTTCATGTGCCCATGCCCTTCTGAACTATTTTTCCTTAAATATTTTAAGTGTATTTTGTATGCTCATGTTTCGGCCCCTGGATTCACACCCTTGGAGTATTCAATGCCCTACAGTTTTCCCACACCTTCCTGTCTAATTCACGCCCCACATCCAATATTCAGAATAATTTTTCCCTGGGGAAAGAGCCTGTGAAGAGCTCGTTATGGATCAAAGCCACAATGATAGTGAAGAAACTGGAGTTCCATCAGGGAGTGTCAAGGGCGGGCTTCTTCACATGGGAGGAGCAGCTACATTGCCCATGTTGACCCAGGCAGCCTCACCCAGGGAGGAAGAGCATCCTGACACTGGCACAGTTAGCGCTGGACAAGTTTAAAAAAACTCTGAGAAAATGTAGCAGAACCTAAACTTTAAGAATTTCTTTCGATTTAAGCAGGTTTTGTTGCGTTCTCCTTCTCCACTTGGTGCCAACAAAAAACCAGTTAATTTGTGTTCCTATCAGGCTGATGCTACTGTGGTGTTGTGTGTCCTGGCTTTGGGATGGAAAATGTTTTACCATTAGAGAGTACTGAACTGAACAGACCTTATTTTTCAGAAGATGTTATCGCTTCACTATGAAATGTTTCATTTCAGCACATATTTATATAAATCAAAATATGAAACAGGACAATTCTCAAACAAATACTTCCACTCCCTCCAAATCTACCGCTCCCTCTTGCCTTAATTTTAGCAAGGGCTGAAATGTCCCTTATCTTCTTTTGTTTACATGTAATCATTAATTAATAAAGCCTAATCTTTGGAAACTTACTGCTGCTCTGAAGAGCACATCTGAGAGGTGATTAAGTTTGGTTGGTTTATTTTATAACAACCTTGTTAGCTTATGCTTCACTTTTCTCAGGACTCTGGTTTGGCCTTATATTCTTCTATTAAGCTACTCTGGGATTTGAAAAAAGCAAGGTTGTAATGCCTGCAACACATACCCATTATACAGGGGATTTGACACTACAGTAAAACACTACTACAAATAGTTGCAGCTTCTGTCAGCTCTGAAGTCAGTGCAGCCTATACTGATTTTTCTTCTGGGCACCAGTTTAGGAGTCCAACCACATTTTGCCAAACCCTGAATCCCAAATAGCAAAATTACCCTCCAGGCATGCTACCTGTTTTTAGGCCCACTCGAGACAGTATCCTTGAAGGTCCTTGAAATTTCTGGCTTGACAGAAATTGCATGCTTTCAAACCAGTGTTCTGAAAGACTTTCTTTTCATTCCATTATCCTTATTTTGATTGTTTTAACAGGAAATAAAGAACTTTGTGGGAAAGAAGGCTAAGTGATCATTACAGAGTTATCGAATATGCTAAGAATGAATAGAAAAACATGTTTTCTCTTAATATTTGTTTCATATTTCTATGGCTCATCATGTGGGTTTCAAATAACACTTTTTTTTTAATAGCAGTGTGTCTTGTGGCTTATAAGGACTTTTTAAAACATTTTAAGCATAAATTATGGTTTCTGCACATTAATACTTCTATAAAATATATTCTGTTCCATAAGTTTTGTCACATTCTTCTCATTAGAACACTTCCTAAATAAAATCTGAAGGAATGTAATTAACATGTGCCACGTGTTTGTTTTTTCAATCTCTCTCTCTCATAAGGAAGAATGAGTGCAGTGGAATATTTATATTCTCGTTATTTAATTAGACAGACACAAACTATTCTGAACCACTCTAGGAGAAAGAACAATTAAAAAAATAAATCCCTAATATTAGTTTGCAAAGTCCACAAAAAGTCTGTTTTACATTATTCAGTCCCCAGTCTGTCCCTGTCTGGAATATGTTTCCTACACAGGTAAGTTGTGCTGCTCTTGTCTGTTTTAAAACTGGTGGCCACACCTTACCTTAGAATTATGGATATACTTTTTTCTGTTTACCTCATTTTGATATGTAAATAAATGGCTATTTGTATTTCTTTATAACAGATGGAGTCATCTGCGAAGTTCCAAATGTTGCATCTTTCAGAACATAGTCTCCATGAACTGCAAGACTATGAACAGTCTGTTTTTGTAACATCCAGTCTACAGTTAAATCTTAAAAAAAGGTACGGCATAATCCTTACTTCTTTTAAGTGCCAAGTATTGCACTAATCAGAAGATTACTAAATTCAATAAGAAATTTTAAACAAGTTGGCATATGGTGTTTTGGTTACCTGCTTCTGTTTAGAAGGCAAATATTGTATTTTTGTGATATAAAGAATTTCACATTTTTTCAGCAATTTTATTGAATCAGCTGTACAAACCTATATTTACATTTATACAACATTAAAGGGAACAGGAGAGCTGAAACATATTACCCCCTAACTCTAAATGCAGAAGTATCAGGAAGAAATTCAAACAGGATCTATTAGAGCGATATGAACGAGGATTAGCTAAAGTCTGTAATTTCTTCACCAAGTAACCGAAAACCAGACACCAAGCTTTAATTTCATTAGGTGGCAAATATCACCTAGTCCAAGTAACGTTTTCTCAGTGTTTTCATATTGTCATTCTGTTTCCTTTTCATCATTTTCAGGGACTGATCCTTAAGCTAAATATTGAAAAGAAAATGGAAATTATTTTATGAAAGGTTGTGATACAGAAAGTTTAAAGAAGGAGATGCATCAACTTAAAGTAAGAGTTTGAGAATCCACCAGATAGAATCACTCTGTTTCTTCAAACAGCCTTTTTTCTATCCCTGTGTTTAGACCCAACCCACAGTGGAAATCAAGGCATTCTCACAACAGAAAGATTTGCTTCAACTCTTGCCTGTAGGCAGAAAATGAGTTGAAATTAGACACATCATTGTAACAGGTTAAGATCCTTCCATGGCTCACATCTAAATGGATTATTTGAACCAAGGCAGATAATTGCAAAAACTGTTTCTATGAGAATACGTTTTATGACGATTGGCTTAGTTGGACTTCCATCTTCCTTTACATTTTTATCTCATCTTGCTTCAATTCATTGCACACTTATTTCTTCACCACCAGAAACTGCTTTTTCTTTGTCATCACTGTTGCCACTGTAATGGTTACTCTCAGACGATGCAAATATTTTTGTTTACAGCTAAGACTAAGGGGTTTAGAACTGCAATTTTTTTTCCCAGCTCTTCTTCAGAGAAGTAGTTTTCAATCTTCTGGTACCTACAACAAATTAGTATTAAGTACGTATAGACTTAAATTTATTGTAGATCAACATTTCTACTAGAAGGCAGTGCAGAAAAAATGATTTTTGAACCACAGCTTTTGATGACTTTTCAATCCATATTTATTTGATGACTACCTTTCTCATCCTGTTTACTCAACTTGCATAGTCATCTCTCTCCCTGCTGTGCCACTTTACCTGATGAAGTTTAGCTTTGCCACCAAAGACTATCTATCTATACCGTTGCAGGTAAGCTATTTCTATTTAATTTCAACTGCATGTCTTTTTTTTAAGCAATTGATTGACAATATTAGATACCAGCAATTAGCCCCTATGTTGTTTTTAACAATTATTCTCTGTTCTTGCCATTTTCTGTTTGTCATTTGACTGCTGCTACTTATTTACCACGAATCACTGATAACAACAACTCTTTCCAAATACCTATCATTTACTGCACAACTTGCTTTGTGCTTACATTGAACTTTTTACCATAGCTGCTCCAAATCCTGTGCTTCTGTATTCTCCATGGATCCTCATTTGAAACCCCTTTTCTTTGCCATCTTAAATGAATAGAGAATGGAGGTTCTTTTCTTTGTTATTTTTGTAGGAAAACAGGACAAGTAGTACAGTGAGTGTTATCTGACATCAAGGGTGGGCCCTTTCAAATGTATATAAATACATGAAGGAAGGTTGTAAAGAAGATGGATCCAGGATCTTTTCAGCAGTGTTCAGTGACCAGAGGAAATGGAGCACATAATATCGCCCTCTTTGTTGATACTCAAAAGCCATCTAGTCTGGACATGGTCTTGGTCAACCAATAGGGGTTTTGGAGGACATTGGACCAGCTGATAACGAGCAGACCCTTCCAACCTCAAAGCTTTAGTGATTATATGATCCACAGATATTAATTAATCCTGTAGACCACCTAAATAAACAAGATGTTTATTAGCAAATTTACTCCCTTCCCTAAAGATCATCACTCTTCCCCATGAAAAATGATGCTCCCCAATCACATCTCATTGCCAGTACATTCTTCACATTACATTTAATTTTCTGTCTGACTTCTTTGAAACACTTCAGAAATGTTCATCATCTGAAAATACTGGTTTTATCATTTTTATTTTTATTTTAGGAAAAACCTCAGGAAGCTGGAAGTCAAGTGAAACACAGTGAACGTGACAAGATTTATCCACCTATTCATGCAGTCAGTATTGCAGATATCAAGCTGTGTTCCCTTTCTAGTTGATTCTCTTTCCCCTTTGGCCCATTGGATTTGGTTTATTGGAGGTCTGTGCTTTAATGGTTTTGTTTCCTGACAATGATGTAATAGAGATGGCATTGGGTATCATAAAATGTGATACCTGGTGAATTGCAATTTAATAGTTTGAAGGAAAGTCATGTAATTTTTCATCATTCCTAGGCTAGACAAAAGGAGAGATGAATGAAATTTAACTACAACGTTAGTCAGGTTAGAAAGCTACTTTTGATTTAAATATGCTTCCAAATGTTTTCCTTTCTGATGCCAAGCTCCAGTGTTTATAGAATACAAATGAGGACAGGAACTCCTTTTTTCCTTTATCTGATGGACAAGAATAATCTTGATAAATTCCACAGAAAGGTCTTACATAAAGTGCTAGAAGTCAATTTGCTCATTTGTAATAATGCTGCATCATGTTTGACACTTTCAGATTGAGCTTTTTCGGTGGTTAGTTATTAATGGCAGGAAACTGAAGTCACAAGATTTTGCTAAGACAGTAAAAGAGAGAGGATATAATGGTAAAACCTGACATAACAGGACAGAATTACTAATTGTCAGAGAGCTGTAACATAAAGTGAAGAAAACAATGATTTTTCCCTGTATTACTCAATTTATAACTGTAACATTTAAACATTGAAACCCTGCTCATTGTGTTTTCTTGTGCACAGCTCAAAATAGCACTGAGATATATCACAAAATTAAATTATTAAAACATATCAGTGTTTCCTCATACTCATAATGTTTGCAATTTGAAATTGATTTCCCTTAGGTTGGATGCAAATATGCAAACTTCATTCCCTGCTTGTGATCAATTTCAAATGTTTTCTTTAATTGATGAAAGACAATGCCATAAAATAAAATCCTGTGATGCATGGTAACGGCAAAATATTATGCCATTAGTCATTTTATGTAACTGTCATATTTTCATTCAAACTTACAAAAATACGGCCAGGCACCAAATGAGTGACACTCTATTACCAAAAGTTAAAAGTCTGATAGAATTTTAAATAATGAAGAGGCTCTCTGAACTAGAATGGCACAGATAATCTTAGCTGCAGGTGTTATGGGAAGCTATAACAGTCACATGCTTTCTGTGATGCACACTGTCCAAGCAGTGCTGAAGGCTCAGCAGAATTTTGGAATGCATTTAGCTGCTGGCCAGCTCTCTGCACACTAATCCACTTCTGACAGGATTATTTTGAACCCTAAAAATCTCTGAGCGGCCTCAAAAAGTTTTTTGTATCTTGTAATAGTCCTTGCTGTCATTCTTTTCCTCCAATCTGATTCTATCAAGGAAAAAAAAAAAAAGCCTGACAGTTAAAGACAGAATTGTTCAGTCTTGGGCTACTGACATCCTTGGTGTTTGCAAATCTAGCCTGGTTGGAAATGGGTGATTTTCAACAAATAAAGAACGACACTTTTCTTCCACTTGCACTTTGGTATGGTATGAAGCACTTCTTTTCATTTCTACTTTTATCCTTTAGTCATAAGAATTGTCAGTTCAACATTATCAGTTAATGGAAAAACAATTTTCTGCAATTTAACTCTGAATGGTGTTTTCTTGTTCCTCTAAAGATTGTACAAACAACGTTTGGGCACAAAGATAGCCTGAAAGAACAACAGTTACGGGTATATGATAGAAAACCTTTCTTGAAAATGTGTAGCAAGTATGAAAATCTTTCTTTCTGGAAATGACTGGGTACAAAAACATCTAGGGATTTTTCTATGGATTCCTCTCAAAATAAATTAGGTGAAGCTCTGCTTGGAATCTCTCACACTATATCTCTGGAAATGAAACAACTATGACTTTCCCATTCTATCTGTTAAAGTTTCAGATTTTTCAGGATTTTTTCTTTCCTCTCCGGCTAACAATGAACTTTGCGGGGCGGGGGGGGGGGGGGGACACTGCCTCCACCTAGATAACGATC